>JANFOE010001797.1:0-223440 GCA_025667525.1 Glebionis coronaria | reverse complement strand
AAATGGATGTTGAATTAAAGAGAACAAAATTTTAAAAAATATGGTGAAATTAGATTATGAAAAAAATAAATGATTTAAAAGATATTTCAATTTAAAAATAAAAATGGTTTTTTAATAAGTTGTTACAAAAGTTTGTTACAAAAGAAATGGATGGTAAGATTTAAAGTTAGGTTTGGATTAAAAATGATCTAATGGTTAAGTTGTTAATATGTTTATCTTAATTTTTGGTTTGGAGTTAGGCTTCGAGTTAGGATGTGTATATGCACCCTTTATAGATAGTATAGATATATAAGTGTAACTTTATTTACAGAACCCATCTTAGTGACAGAACTTGCAGAACTCTTGTTTTTGAAGGAAAACATGTATGTCTGAAGGAGTAGATGTATGTTTTTAAAGAATATTTGTATTCGCGAAGTATATTTGAAGTTTTTTTTGTTAAAATTAATTTAAATTAAAAAAAACATATAAAAAACATACATTTTTGAGGGCGTGCATGCATGTATGTGTACACATTCAAAAACATACATTTTTGAAAGCACGCATCCATGTATGTGCACCGATCCAAAAACATACATGTCCGCTTTTAAAAACATACATGTACTCTTTCAGACATACATGTTTGCATTCAAAAACAAGAGTTCTGCAAGTTATGTCACTAAGATGGGTTCTGTAAATAAAATCCCCCTATATATATATATATATATATATATATATATATATATATATATATATATATATATATATATATATATATATATATATATATATATATATATATATATATATATATATATATATATATAATATATATATATATATATATATATATATATATATATATATATATATATATATATATACATATATATATATATATATATATATATATATATATATATATATATATATATATATATATATATATATATATATATATATATATATATATGTATATATATATATATATATATATGTATATATATATATATATATGTATATATATATATATATATATATATATATATATATATATATATATATATATATATATATATATATATATATATGTATATATATATATATATATGTATATATATATATATATATATATATATATATATATATATATATATATATATATATATATATATATATATATATATATATATATATATATATATATATATATATATATATATATATATATATATATATATATATATATATATATATATATATATATATATATATATATATATATATATATATATATATATATATATATATATATGTATGTATGTATATATGTATATATATATAGAATAAGTTTGTTTCATTAAAATTTTTAGAATTTAATAATATTGTTTAAATATTTTATGTATTTTTGAATTTTATGAGGTAATAAGTTTTGTGTATGTTAACGTCATGAATAACTTTTTTACATTAATTTTTTTTTTAAATTAATATTATTGTTAAGTTTATGGAATTTTGTATTTAAGGAATTGTTTTACCATCATTTTATGGAAACCCTTTGTATTTAAGGCATTTTTTCACCATCTTTTTATGGAAACCCTTTAATGAATTTCAAATGAAAACCCTTTGTATATAAGGCATTGTTTCACCATCATTTTATGGAAACCCTTTAATGAATTTCAAATGGAAACCCTTTGTATTAAAGGTATTGTGTCACCATCATTTTATGGAAACCCATTAATGAATTTTAAATGGAAACCCTTTGTATTTAAGGTATTGTTTCACCATCATTTTTCAAATGGAAGCCCTTTGTATTTAAGGCATTGTTTCACCATCTTTTTATGGAAACCCTTTAATGAATTTCAAATAGAAACCCTTTGTATTTAAGGCATTGTTTCACCGTCATTTTATGGAAACCCTTTAATGGATTTTAAAAGGAAACCCTTTAATTTGTATTTAAGACATTGTTTCACCATCATTTTATGAAAAGCCTTTAATGAATTTCAAATGGAAACCTTTGTATTAAAGGCATTGTTTCACCATCATTTTATGGAAACCCTTTAATGAAATTTAAATGGAAACACTTTGTATTTAAGACATTGTTTCACCATCATTTTTCAAATGGAAACACTTAGTATTTAAGGCATTGTATCACCATCATTTTATGGAAACCCTTTAATGAATTTCAAATGGAAATCCTTTGTATTTAAGGCATTGTTTCACCATATTTTATGGAAACCCTTTAATGAATTACATGTTTCTTTTTTATAGAATTATATATATATATATATATATATATATATATATATATATATATATATATATATATATATATATATATATATATATATATATATATATATATATATATATATATATATATATATATATATATATATATATATATATATATATATATATATATATATATATATATATATATAGAGAGAGAGAGAGAGAGAGAGAGATGGTCGTTCATGTGAGAATGGTGTTTTTTTTGAAATGGTGAGATGTCATCCCAGCCTTCCATCTTCCCTCTCCTTTTTTTAATTTGATGGCTGAGATTAGATCTTATTTTACACTAAAAACGGAGGGACTTTTTTGCAATTATTGAAGCTTAAAATTTTAAGGGCCAGATTGCAGTGCTCTCATTCTTGCATTCTAAAATAAAAAATTCCAAAATTTTCTCTCTACCTCTTTTTTCACACACAAACACACACCAAAACACACAGTAAACACACACCATCGTTCCCGACCTTTAATTGTTATTTTTCCATCATCGTATTCTTCGTATCAGTCGTCTTCAAACGTTTTTCAACCACTGTAACATACCGATCTATAATTTCTAGTCTAACTGTTGATTTTATTTAGTTATTGTTATGGTATCATGTTGTTGATTGTTTCGATTTAAATAGTCTAACTTTTTTGGTTGTGGCGTCCTATTATTACATTGTGCTTTAGATCATTTAACTGATTACTTAATGAATTTCTTCACGCGCGAAGATTTTTATCGATTGTTAGGCTAGTTTGCTTTTTTGAGCTGCTTCGCTCGTGAAAGTTTGGTTTGTTGTTCTTAGGTGCGCTTCATTTAGGTGTTTTTAAAAATTTATTTACGCGCGAAGATTTTTATCGATCGTTAGGCTAGTTTGCTTTTTAGAGCTGTTTCGCGCGTGAAAGTTTGTTTTGTTGTTCTTACGTGCGCTTCATTTAGGTTCTTCGCGCGCGAAGATTTTTATCGATCGTTAGGCTCGTTTGCTTTTTTGAGCTGCTTCGCGCGTGAAAGTTTGTTTTGTTGTTCTTAGGTGCGCTTCATTTAGGTGATTTTAGGAATTTCTTCACGCGCGAATATTTTTATCGATCGTTAGGCTAGTTTTCTTTTTAGAACAGCTTTGCGCGTGAAAGTTTGATTTGTTGTTCTTAGTTGCGCTTCATTTAGGTGTTTTTAGGAATTTCTTCACGCGCGAAGATTCGTATCCATCGTTAGGCTAGTTTGCTTTTTAGAATAGTTTCGCGCGTGAAAGTTTGATTTGTTGTTCTTAGTTGTGCTTCATTTAGGTGTTTTTAGGAATTTCTTCACGCACGAAGATTTTGATCGATCGTTAGGCTAGTTTGCTTTTAGAACAGCTTCGCGCGTGAAAGTTTAATTTGTTGTTCTTAGTTGCGCTTCATTTAGGTGTTTTTTGGAAGATTTTTTGAATATATTTAATGTAGTGTAATAGAAATTAGGAAGTGTAACTCGATACTATGTAAACCATTAGCATATTATCAACATCTATCATTATCCCCTTATACCGTTAATTGTACAGGGCAACTGTTAAAGTTGAGTTGTTTCCAGTAGAATGGTTTAGGAAGGACAAAGAATATTTGTAGTGTTCCTAAGATTATTGTAATCATTTTCTGATTTGTAAAGGTATCTAAACATCTGTGGTTTTTAGGTTTGATTTCTTTTTATAAGTATAATGACGTCTGTAAGAAGATAAATAGAGCCATATAGCAGAAGAGATCTAGAGCAACATTCGATGTTTAGTTATATTTTATTATTTCTAAAAATACCAATCGTTATACCGACAACCTGTATGAGCGAAATTATGTATTCCTTTGATGTAAGTAGTTGAGTAATTACATGCACAACACACGAAGCTTAAACAATATGACAAATACAAGTTAACTCGATTTATCTTCATGTGCAATGAATAAGAAGTCTTAAACAAACAAAATTCTGTTATAAAAAGTAGTGGTCATGAGTTTCGACACAGGAAAAACATTGAGCTACTTGTGGTTTCAGTAAATGTTAGTGGCCCCAACTAAGTGTTGTTATTTTTTTCCGGATGTATACTTTCTATTTTCTTGTTTATTCTGATCAATTATTTGAATAATTTATCATGTGAAGGACGCTGAGTTTTTGTATCCTGATGTCAAGAAACAGTAACATGGATCAACTTCTACGAAGAGGTCGCATGCTGCAGAAGTCCACAATCTCTCTAAGAGGGTTTGTATTTTACTTCATTTTTAGAATTCGACTTTCATAATACTCTAGTGGTTGGTCACTAATATGTTGCAATTCAATTCTTTTTTAGAAATGTCGAGATAGGATAAATGAAAAGATGAATGCCTTGCAAGAACTAATACCTCGCTGCAACAAGGTTTGTAGTATAGAAATTATTAGTAAGTTATATATTAAATCATGAGTTCGTGATCTCTTAAACGTCTTCTCAATTGCTTTATATTCGTTTACAGTCCGACAAAGCTTCAATGTTGGACGAGGCAATTGAGAACTTGAAGTCGCTTCGAATGCATGTTTAGGTATATAAACCTTAAGTTTCTGAATGCTCTTTGTATACCTACTAATTGTGGCACCTCGAGTAATTTTTGTTATTTTTTAAAGCCAATCATAAAGGAAATTAATTTGAGGTTGTTATGTGTCTAAGGTTATATTTGGAATCGTCCTAAACTACGTCGTTTTGATTGAAATCTTTACAACACTATGTAGTTTTTATTTCCTAAATTTACTTAACTACAGTATATAGTACTACATATCTAGTTATTTAGTTTTTAATAACTTAGTCCCTGTTAACAGAAAATGCTAGCTTCGACCAAATATGTTCCATGGGATGTTGCATAAATTATGATGATTGCAGATGATGTCCATGGGATTTGGCATGGTTTCTATGATGTTCCCAGGTGTCCAACAATATGTTACACCAATGGCAATTGGGATGGGATTAGGTATGGGTATGGGCATGGACATGGGGATGAACCGGCCGATGGTTCCATATCCCGCCATTCTGTTGCAGCAGCCTCTTCTCATCTTGGTCAACGGTTTCCTGTTCCAGGATTCAACATGTCACTAGTTGCCGTTGCAGGTCAAGCAGCTAACATGTCAGCACATATGATGAGTTCATTTTCGATACAAAGTCAAAACCAACCATGAGTTCCCAAATATTTAGATCCATATCAGCAGTACCTTGGCCTCCATCAGACACAATTACCTGCTTCCTCAGACATGTTTTATGTCTTACTAAACTTTTAATTTGTACATGGACACTCTAAACGTACATAATTAGATATGAAACGACTTTACAAAAAGAAGAGTCATTTGTATATCATTACTACCTATTGGATTTTCCTTCGGTTAGTATTATAAAATGTCCACTCGGTTAGTTTCTTGAATTTTTAATACCACAAACCTCAACAGTCGCCTTCTAATGCAAAACCAAGGAGGCATTTCCCCTAGTACAAGTAAGCCAGACAAAAGCAAAGATGCTACCAACCCTGATCATCACCAAAGTGGTAAGCCAAGGTCAATGTCTTTTGTGCACATTTATAAGCATATTGAGGATAACCATAAAAGTAACGATTTTTTTTTGCATTTTCAAGTTGATTGGCAGAGATTGTTCACGAAACAGGATTATTAGCCAACTAAATTTTGTAGCTTAAGAGGGATTCAAGGATTCAAAGGTTGTCAAGTCAACAAACCTATTAGCTTCATGTGTATGCTTAATTGTATAAAGATAATATAGAGTTTTATTAGTTCTCCCTATTACGTTTACCGCTACAATACAAGATAAACTTTATTAGTTCTCCCTAAATGTACTTTGACTTGCCTAACGTATAAAAATCAGTTATATATATTTTTTTTTTCTATTTTTAAATATTTTCACAACTGTTGCATTTTTTAATTTTTTTTAAATATTTTTATACTTGAATTAATAAAAACAAGATATACATTTTTTAATATATGAAGAAATTTCATAGGCATCCTATAATATTTTATAAGAAATTTAAAAGCTGATTATCTTATGTTGTTTTTAATAGGTTGCTGATGGACATGATACGCGAGTCTGATTCTCAAATTTCTTGGCATCTAAATAAGGTAATGAGTGTGATCATTGAACTTCATAGTATTATGTAATTAAATCTTTGTAAAAAGTTGAGATTTGATGTATGACTTTTTGTTTTTTTAGTTTTCTATCACTGAATGCAACAAAAATATCATACTAAAGAAATTTGTGTTTCTTTTCACTTGTGAATTGTAAGGTATTATCTAATCATTAGTTATTTCATTTCAATTAAAGCAATTTGTGTTTTTTTATTTTTCAAATTAATTTCAAATATTAATTTTTAAACAACTCATCTTTTTATATATGATCAATCCATTTATTTCGCATTTAAAATATTGACATTTTTCATATATGAAAATTTCATATAGACAAAAACAAAGTTTAGACAGACATATAAACTTTTAACATGTTAAAAGTTTTTTTATAATAAATATCTAAATGGGTCAATCAGATAAATCATTTAACAACAAGTCAACAATCACAGCATAAACATCACAAAGACATATAAAGCATTTGAAATTTTTGATTCAATAACCATAAATAAGAAAGTCAAAAATACAAAATCAAACGCTAGAGTAACCGATACAATCTGGTTGAAAAGAAATTTTTTATAACAAAAGTGCATACAACAACTTTTTCATAACAAAAGTACCATTAAGCATCTAACTTCAGTTCATTCAATGGTTGCTTCAATTTGAATCAATCTCTTCTTCTATTTTCCAGTTTGATGGACATACAAACCCTTTTCCCTTTAAACGATCAAGAGCCTGGAACAAAGAATTCAATGAATATATAACAAAATTATATAATGGTACAATTGAACTTCAATCTAAACCATAAATAAACCATGAATATATATTGAAAACATAGCTTTACCTCTTAGCATTGTTCCCTAATTTTTAGCTCCTTGACATGTATAATGCTTGCTATGAGTTTTCTGAGCATATTTTCGTTATGAACCTCATAGTCTTGCGTTTCATTTCTCGGATTATAGATTTTGGTATCATAATTTAATACACATTCAACAATGAAATATCCTAAAAAGGTAACTATTTTTCATTGAAAATGACATGATATTCGGAGCATTGATTCTCATACATTCTTGATACTCTGAAAAACTAGAGATGACTAAATTCTTAACACTCTTGTTGTTAATATTGAGCATATCAAAAGATAAACCATCATTCAATTCCAAAGTTTGCAACACTGGAGTGTCGGATAAGATTTTTTGAATCAAATCTTAATCTAGCCTACCATATGTAATGCTCAAACTCTTTAGATTTTCCCAATATATGACATCCAATTCATCAAAGTAGCATTCATTCAATTTGAGATGAATAAAACTTGAACAGTTATAAAAATTGGGTAAAATAATTCCTTTGCAAGTACCATAATCCCAAATATTGATTTCAAACTCTTCAACCTTAAGATTCATTACGTATGCAATACAGTGCCTGGGATCCACTTTTTTGGTATAAGATGCATGCAGTTTGAATTTCTTGAGTTTTGATTGGGCATATTGTCTTAAGATATTTTAGACAAAGAATAGAAATCAAATATTTTATCATCATCAGTTTCATGATATTCAAATATAAGATTAGTAAGTTTGGGCCAAAGATGTTGCCATTTTTTAGAAAGTATACATGTTCTAATAGCCTCTTTAGTTGACTCTAAACGAGATATGATATCAAGAACTATGCCTTCTGGTAAACCACTTAGTCGATCTAAGATGCCGGATGATTTTTGATGGCGGTTTGTTGATGGATTCTTTTGATTTCTTATCATCTTGAAGATGGCGGCTGTGTTTTGAGAATGTGTTTTGTTTTTGTTTTTTTAAGAAATCTTTTTCGGTTTTCATTTACTTGAAGTTTCTAAAATAGAATTTGGGTCTTACTAGTTATCGTGTAGCCTAAATATGAACATAATAAATTTTTTGGCCTGATTTATGTTTTAAACCAAATATATATTTTTCACATGTGAAATCTTGATTTTCACATGTGAAATCTTGTTGTTTTTCACATGTGAAATGTTGTTTTTCACATTTGAAAAAGTTATATACAAAAAATCTGAACTCTTTCACATGTGAATTTTTTTATATAATAAAGATTGAAATGAGACAATCAGATAAATCATTACTTTTCACTTGTGAAATCTTGTTTTTCACATGTGAAATCTTGTTGTTTTTCACATGTGAAATGTTGTTTTCACATTTGAAAAAGTTATATACACAAAAACTAAACTCTTTCACATGTGAAAAAGTTTTTTTTATAATAAGATTAAACAATCAGATAAATCATTTATAAATCAACAACCACAACATAAACTTTAAAATTTTTTATAAAAAGCATTTTGCATTTTTTGATTCAATAATAGTAAATAAGAAAGTTAAAAAAATACAAAAACAAAGCCAAAAGCATGATAGCCTTCAAAATAAAGATTTAAATGAAACAATCAATTTAACCATCAAAGTTATAATTCAACAATCATAACATAAACATTAAAACACAAAAACAAAGCCAAGAGCATTCGAACAATAGTAAAGACATGAATCAACTAACGTTATATCATGCAGTTTTTTTCTTCAATTTGAATCAGTCTTTTCCTCAATTTTCAAGTTTGATGGACATTCAAACTCTTTTGCTTTTAAACGATCAAGAACATGTAACAAAGAAATCAATGAATATATAACTAAGTTTATATTGCTACAATTGAACTTTGTAATAAATCATATGTAAATTATGACTAAATAGTAAAAATAAACTTGTACCTCTAAGCATGGTTCTCCAACTTTTAACTCCTCCACGTGTGTAAGGGCTTAGCATGAGACCTTTGAGCATATTCTCCTCATTAACTTGAATTTCATGTGTTTCCTCTATTTGATAAAAGTCTTTTGTATTGTAGTTTAATGTAGCTTTAATAAGAGAAGACAAGTTCAACAATGAAATGTCTTCTACATGAAAATTACCTTTCATCGAAAACGACAAAATATATGGAGCATTGGTTTTGAAAGATTCTATCTCGTTTGAAATACAATATAATACCAAATTCTTAGTGCTCTTGTTGGTAATATCAAGCAGCTCCTCTGAATAGCAATCTCTCAATTTCAAAATTTCCAAAAGTGGACTCCCAGACAAATTTTTTTGAATTAAATCTTTATCTAAAAAGCCATATGTAATGCTCAAAGTTTTTAGACTTTTCCATCGAATGAAATCCAATTTATCAGAGTAGCACTCAAACAATTTAAGAATGAGCATATATTAGTGGAAACATGGATATAAAAAATATTTACGACTTGTCATTCTTGTCCAAAAATATGAAGTCTTGCAAAAACACCATTTAAGTATACTTTTAACACAAAAAAGTACTTAAAAACTTGCAAAAATAAAATAATATTTTTATTGAGACCAAAACAATTTGAGAGATCTTGGACCCTTGTTAAAGTTTGAACTTATAAGTATAGAAACTAGAGATATTTTATTTTGAAATTATTAAAAACAATAAAAAAGGTCCTACAAAAAAAGTAAACCTCGACGCCAGCACCTCTATGGTAGTACATGGTCAATGTTTATGTAGTACTTACAAATCAAAAACCAGAGCCTGATTCTAATTTTTCCTAATCTCTTCACTTGTGCAGAGACTTTACGAATCAAAAATCACAGCCTATTTGTATTTTTCTAATCTTTTCACTTGTGCAGATACTTTACGAATCAAAAACCAGATCCTAATTCTAATTTTTCTTAAACTCTTCACTCGTGCAGATACTTTACAAATAAAAAATCAGAGCCTAATTCTAATTTTTCATAAGTATTTTCATTTGCGCAGATACTTATAATTCAAAAACCAGTGCCTGATTCTAATTTTTCCTAATCTCTTCACTTGTGAAGAGACTTTACAAATCAAAAATCACAACCTAATTCTATTTTTCTAATCTTTTTCACTCATGCATATACTTTACGAATAAAAAACCAGAGCCTAATTCTAATTTTTCCTAAATTCTTCATTCGTGCAAATACTTTACAAATAAAAAACCAGAGCTTAATTTGAATTTTTCTTAAACTCTTCACTCGTGCAGATACTTTACAAATAAAAAATCAGAGCCTAATTCTATTTTTTCATAACTATTTTCACTTGTGCAGATACTTATAATTCAAAAATCAGTGCCTGATTCTAATTTTTCCTAATCTCTTCACTTGTGTAGAGACTTTACAAATCAAAAATCACAGCCTAATTCTATTTTTCTAATCTTTTCACTCGTGCATATACTTTACGAATAAAAAACAAGAGCCTAATTCTAATTTTTTCTAAATTCTTCATTCGTGCAGATACTTTACAAATAAAAAACCAGAGCATAATTCTAATTTTTCTTAAACTCTTCACTCGTGCAGATACTTTACAAATAAAAAATTGATGAGACTGCTTTTATACATAGTCTCATCGTCCAAATCGAGCTTAAAATGCATAAAATATCATGAAAATACCCAAATATATGCTTGTGTTTGTTGCTTGTGTATTTTAGGTACGGATATTGAGAAAATGACAAAAGATCACAATAATCAATCAAAAACGAACACGGGAAATGAAGCCGCACAATGAACCGGACCCGAGTATTGAATTTTCCAAGAAGACCCTCAAGTTTGAAGAAATGACAAGAATAGTCCTCCAAGTTTGAAGACTTGTCATAATTGGTCCTTGAAGAAAAACCATATTATACAAGAATGATTCTTGAAGTTTGAAGTTTGTCAAATATTGCCCTTGAAGATTTATCAAATTGCATGAATAGTCCTTCTTCCAAGATTATGAAAGTCAAAAGGGCCAATTTGTTATTTGCCTAAAGTTATTTGTGAAGAGAATGGGGTATAAGCTAGCAAAACTTTATTTACAAGTTTTTAAGAACCATGGGGACCAAACCCGTCAAACATACAAACTCTCACCTCTAATCACCATCGGACACGTCACCACTTCCACTCACATCTTAATCTCATTATTAAAAAGTTTAAACACGTTTATTAAAACAATTTTTGGGGGCGGGAATCATGTATTGCTCACATTAAACATCCCCAAAATTTTGCCAGATCAACCCAAGAACCCTAATCTAAAAAAGCCTTAATTGTTTGGTAATTAAACCTCATAATCTCCAGAAAACAATTACACATCTCTTAATCACATCCCCACCCTTAACAACCAGTCACCATCACCCATGTGAGCTCCCAAGAGGTCCCCTGCCCCACTATGCACTCTCAAACAAAAAGGGGCACAACAAGATCAACGGGTAAGGCCAATTCCTTCCTCCCTACTCATATTTTAACGGTTGAGATCATTTTCAACAATAGTACATTGGCAGAAATCACATGATCTTGACCAAGTCTTCAAGATTCGAATTTGAACCAAGGGGCTTTTCTGGAAGATCATACACTTAGGGTTTATTTTATTTGCTTTTCTAGAATATTCATTGTGACCCTATATAAAGGGCATATAGGACTTAGTTATTCTTGTTCTTGCTTTCCTGGTTCACTGCATTGTAATGCCCTCTTTTTATGAATGAAATATTGGTTTATTGTTTGTGAAGAAAGTAAGTCCCAAGTTACTATTGTTGTTAAGAATTTCTGTTATCTAGTACTTGTTACTCGTGTTTAAGATTTTTGTTTAAGTTCTTGAGACCCCATGAATAAAACTGATTTAGGGCGTTTGATTCTCACAATATCAAGTGCTTGTCAAGTTAGGCTTGGTTAAATTCCGTTTGTCACATAAGTTTTGAGGTTTCCGAAAAGAGTTTTCATAAGTTCATCACAGTAAGATTGAGTCTAGCAGAGCCGCATTGGTTGTTTATTCGGGTTAATACATGACCACAGATACCTGATATCATCTTATATCAAGCATCAGTGGGTGTAATAGCTTGGGTAACTAAGCCGTGAGGCTTAAATACTCAAGTCTTGGCTTTGTTTTCTCTCATAAAAAAGTTTTCAGAAAATCAACTTTGAGTATTACTATTACTGATATCATTGTGCAAGTTTGTTACGTCTTAGCAGGATTTTGGATGCTTGTGGTTTTTTAGCTACCACATAAGCTCGAAATTCCAAGGCATGGACGTATGCCTTGGAGGTACACGTTGTCTTCCTTTTTCATTTTATTTTTCTTGCTGAAAAGAATGTTTGATCATGTGATTTTGTGTTTATGATAATATTTTATGGAAATATTTGGTGAAACATGTCTAATATGTGATATTGATTGTTAATCAGTAATTAAATTTGAAGTTTGTTGGCTTAAAATCAAAAGTCTTTTGCTTAGAATTACTTTTCTACTAATAGAAAGTGTGTTTGGGACAACTTGGGGAGTGAGTCATTCGACACCAAACCCGCTGGTTTAGCTCTGCACATCCTCTATTAGCTTAGGTTAGTTGATTTTGATCAAAAGAATTTGTGTTTTAGTTTTAAAAAGTTATTTTGCATTTTGCTCAAAAATTTGTCTAGATATAGAATTTGTAGCGTAAGGTGTTGGTATGTGTGTGTTATGTTGATTGTGTGCTTGTGTTTTTGTTATGTGATAATAGGGTGTTAGGAATTTGGTTGTTTAGTTAATAAATTGTATTTTGTGTGTTTGCATTAAATTTGGTCAGTGATTTGTGTATCTGGCTTAAGGCCTGTGCATCATCAGAAAACCAAAAAAAAAAATAGAGAGTGTGTTTTGTGCTTTCTGTCAGGTTTTTTTTAGTATAATTCATGGCTTATTGGTTTTTATTGTGACTTAAGATTGTTATGTGTTGATGCATGCTTGTGCACCTTGCATTTTAAAGCAGTAAACCATAGAACCATAGGAAAAATATTAAGGGGTGCGCGATTGATAAAATTTTCTACTTTGTGTGTATGAGCAAGATCGAGTTAGTTCGCTCTCTTGCTTTAGCTCTATTTGTGCTTAAGGAGTCAACCTTATAATGACTTAACCAGCAAACGCCCCCTGCATAGTATCTGTTGGTGTGTTTTTCTTATCATTACTTGTAGACCATTGCCTGTTTAACCACTGTTTAATTTGTACTCTTTGTGCGCTTAATTTGGATAATCAGTGGAGTGAATTTGTTCTTGATTGTGTCTTGTGATCTGTAAACCATAGAAACCAAGTGCGATGCTAGGTTTAACCATCAGCAACCCAAAGTAAATAGCAGAAAAATAGGATATAGAGGCCTGCTGTTGACGTGTTGTTCTACTGCGCATCAAACAGTGGTTTTGATTGTGTCTGTGTTTTGGTGTTGAGTCTAGTTCACTGTGCACACACACGAGCACAAGAATTTTTGGCGTGTTTGCTGTATAATTTGATCGTGTGGTGGTCACTTTTGTGTTAGGGTATATTCGGCAAGTGGTTTGTTAATTAAGTGCATCACCTAGTGTCATCTAGTTTTTAAAGTGAGCCAATAGATCAATAGAAGTCCACTGTTACAACTAAGTACCGGTTTGTTTCCTTTGTAGTGTACACTGTTTCTTTTCGTGCTTATTTTGAGCATTGGCTGCTAACTTATAACGCCCCCTCAAGCCAACTGATCATTAGAGGATTGTTAGGGTTTTGGGAGTTTTAATGACTCGAGCTCTTGTAGCTCACTAGCATCATCCACCCACACACTTTTTGTATGCAGGTTGCACCAGCAGCCCTTATACCCTTGATTATAGGACCCACAGTTTTAATATTAGTATCATAACTAGAGTTTACAGTTAGATTAGGGAATTGAGTATCTTGCTTTAGGTTTTAGACAGCCATAAATTAAGCCCACTGCATATGCCCATCAAAGAGACCAACAGTTAATCATAAAGCAGAAAGTATAGGTCTGTGTGTTTATAAACTTGACTGTTTGCACACAAACCAAGATTGGTGCTTAAATTCGTGTTTATTAAGATTCTGAGATCTTAGAATCAGTAGGTTAAATTGAACCTGCTTGGTTGTTATTGGTGTGTAAGATTTGTGTTTTGTGTTTTGACTCCCACAAGCATCAATTGGCTTGTGGGGTGCCTTGTGAGCTCAGCAAAAACCAACACTCCTATACCGAGCTCTCCAAATCCCCCTAAAAAGAAAAAGAAACAAGTTAAAGTTTTAAGAACTGAGCAACATTTGACCCCTTTTGAGCTTTAAATCGTGTAACTTGTATGTTGGATTTTTGTTTTTTAAGTTACTGTTAGATCACTGTTCACGTTGATTGTTTTAAAAAAAAAGTTTTTTTTACAAAAAGGATTGGCCAGGACTCGAACCTGCGCCCTTCCCTTCACAACACAACGTCTCAACCATCTGCGCCCTTGGGTCTTTTATCAATAAGACTCCAAAACAAATTCTATTTAAGGGTTTATTTGGTTTGGGCTTATTTATATAAGCCGTAGCTAGTCAAGCCCATAGCAGCTTATTAGATAAGCCATTTGGTTCAGTTGTATTTTTGCTGTGTTGGTGGTTTAGTTTAGGATTTTTCTGGCTAAAATTTATATTTTTCTCTTACTTTAATTATTTTTTATCAAATTTTGTTTACCCGTTTTTAATTAATTAGTTTAAAAATAGAAAAAATAGTTTTAAAATTTTACAAAAAATGTTTTTAGGTTTTAATTTTATATTTTGAGGTTTACATCTTTTAAACTTTTCATTTTAGTTAATTTTTGATTTTATTTAATTTTTAGGTTTTTCTTTTATATTAAAAATCAATATTAAATTATCAAATAGTTTTTAGAAATTTTGGTTTTCAAAATAGTGATTCTTGTATTTTTCTTTATTTAGGATAAAATTTTGGTAATTTTTGGTACACCTTTTCGTTTTGTCAAATTTTGCGTTTTTGCGTTTCTTACGTCTTAGGGTTATTTTTAGCATAATTCGTCTTTTTCTTTCTCATTTCTCATCAAATATAATCACAAATATTAATCAAATTGAACACACACATTAAGCCTCCTCGAGAACGATCCCACAAATAGGGTCATAAGTGTTTACGTTTTCCTAAACGTACACTTAATACTTATCGCTTTTTACGCTCTTTTCCTAAAGAGTAGTAAAACCACTACATCATTTTTGGCGCCGCTGCCGGGGAGGCGTGTTGTGTTTTGATTTGGAAATTGTTGTTTTTTATATAGCGATAATAGTATTTGTATTAGTAGCACTCTACTAATACGTATTATCGGTTTTTCGTTTTTTGTGTGATTACTATTATTATATTGTATACGTAGAACAATAAATTCACAAGTACTCCAAATACGTGAGAAATCACAACCTTGACTTGGGAGGTCATTACCCAATCATTGTATTCGAATCTCAAACCAAAGAAAAAGGCAAAAATAGATAAATACTTTCGTGAAGCTCGATTTTGAAAAATACAAACTATAAGGTGGGTATAAGGCGGATATTATTAAATATATCCTAAGGAAAAAGGCTCTTAAGTGCTTCGCGCCGCCTCGTTTCCCCGCTTGCTTGTGGGTATTTGATTTTGAGAGCTAATCGAGGGTTTTGCCGCCCAAATTATTACTAAGTATCATATATATTTTCTTGGTTTCATTTGATTAAACCCTCTTGAACGTTTTGGTGTTCCACCAACGTTCTAAAGTCATCGAAGGCGTTCACTTCACGTGATCGTTTTCATTCCTTGAGGCTTCTTTAATCAAGAGATTTGATTAAGGAGGAGATTTGTAGATTTTGGTCTACTTAATACAATCACAAAAATCCAAAAAAAAGTAAAAACAATCAAAAACCACAAAAAATTGAAAAAGTAAAAACACCAAAAAGAATCTTCTTTGCTCACCCTCTCGTTGTACGTGACGTTTATGCAAACTCGCTCCAAAGCAAGACGTGCACGTAAACGTCGTCAAAAGGAAGGAAACCAAACATCTTCTAGTGAAGAATCTCCCATTGTCGAACCCATCGTAGAGAAAGAAGCACCCATGGCTAATCGAACTATGATGGAGTTGCTTCAAGCACCCACCGAGGGTTATGGAGAAGCGATTGTGATTCCCGCTATCCTTGCGGAGAATTTTGAGGTTAAGACGGGTTTGTTGTCCATGATTCAAAACAAAAAGTTTCGTGGTGACGAAAAGGACAACCCTCATAACCACATTCGCCAATTTAATCGTCTTACCGCCACTTGCAAGTTTAAGGATGTCTCTAACGACTCGATTAAGATGATGCTTTTTCCGTATTCCTTAGCGGGGCCCGCAAAAATTTGGTTAGAGAAAGAGCCACCCAATTCTATATTGACGTGGAAGGATCTCGTTTCAAAATTAGTGAACCAATTTTTTCCGCCCTCTAAGACTACGCATTTAAAAAACGAGATTTCAAAGTTTTCACAAGAGTATAATGAGAGTTTTTCAACGGCTTGGAATAGGTTTAAGGAAATGTTGCACGAATGTCCTCATCATGGTTTTTCCGACTTGCATCAAATTGACACGTTTTACAATGGCTTGAACGATCATGAGCGTGATTATCTTAATGCTGCCGCGGGTGGTAATTTTTTGTGTAAGACGGTCGAGGAAGCATTGTTAATCATTGAGAATAGGTCTAAGGTCTATAGTCCTCGTAGCACGTCGAGTGTTCGTAAGACTTCGTCTTCACCTTCGCCTTCATTGTCACATACCATTGATGCTTGCCAAATCGAGGCTAATTTGGAGAACAAGATTTTCATTAAGCTTAAAGGATTGTTAATTGAGTTTAAAGTTGGTGAACAACCCACTCCCGCTACGGCTAAAGCGGTTGAAGTTTCTTGTATGTATTGTGGTGGGGCTCACGATTACTCCGAGTGCATTACCAACGGTGGTAACACTTCGAGTGCCTACGCGGCCGCGGGAACTTATAACCAAAACGGTCAAGTTACCCGCACTAATCAATTGACTCCACCGGGTTTTCCACCAAATCAAAATGCTAACAATTATCGAAACAATCAAGTTGGTTACCAAAACAATCAAAGAAACAATTACAAGGGTAATAACAACTATGGGAATCAAGGAAGTAGTAGCCAATTGCAAAATCAAAACCAAAACCGTAATTTTCAAAACACAAGTCAAGGTCTTCAAAATGTTTACACTAAAGAACTTCCAATGGACTTTTTGAATTACGCTACGGAAAATGATAAGATTTTGGAAAACATTCAAGAACAATTGGCTAGTCAAGCTAGGGACACGGCTAAAAACACAAAGGAGTTAGCTAATTTTGTTAAGGAAAATGTTAACATGAGAAATGAGTTGAAAAATGATTTTGCTAATCAAATTAGAGGTCAAAACAATAAAATTGAGCAAAGTCATGCTAGGCTTGAACAAAGGATTGACCAAAAAGCCGCTAGTCAAGATGTTAAGCTTAATGCTATTTTAGAAGCGGTCATGGGGAACAAAGCCTCTACTTCGGGTAGTTTGCCTAGTAACACCATATCAAACCCGAAGGGAGAGATGAAAGTGATTACCACACGAAGTGGTAAGGCACTTAAGAAACCGACTCCTCAACCAATTACTCCAACGGGGAAGGAAATTGAGGAAGAACCCGAGGTGGTGGTCGAAAAGGAGCATATCTCAAGCCCACAAAGTACCGCTCATGCCACACCTACGGTTGACCCATTACCAACATTGGAACCCGAGATTCCAAAGGCTATGCCTATGCCCCAACCCACACCACCCTTACCTTACCCATCGAGACTTAGGAAGGAGAAACGACAAGAGCGCGACAATTATCAATTTGAGCTTTTTATGAATATGTTTCGTGATTTGCACTTTAATGTGAGTTTTGCCGATGCTTTGGTCATGATGCCTCGATTTGCCGCTAACTTTAAGAGTATGTTGAACAACAAGGAGAAATTGCACCAATTGTCTAGTTGTTCATCGGTTTATCTTAATCGCATACCTCAAAAAGTCGGTGATCCCGGTAAATTTTTGATCCCTTGTGCAATCCAAGATATGGAAGAATGCTACGCCTTGTCCGATCTTGGTGCTAGTATTAACTTGATGCCACTTGCAATCTTCGAGTCGCTCAATCTTCCTAATCTTACTCCTTCATTAATGTCTATCGAGTTGGCGGACCATTCCACGATTCGCGCATGTGGATTGGCGGAAGACGTTTTTGTGAAAGTGGGAAAGTTATATTATCCGGTAGACTTTATCGTTGTCTATATTCCCACGGATCCTCAAGTTCCTCTCATTTTAGGTCGTTCGTTTTTAGATACGTCTATGGCTTTAATTGATGAGCATGCTAGAAAGATCACGTTACGTTTCAACGACGAGGAACTTGTTATAAACGCAACTCAAAATTCTCAACTTTCTCATGTTTATTCCGTTGCTACCATAAACCTCGTTGATATGATCGACGTTGTTTGCGAGGAATTTTCACAAGAAGTTCTAGGTTTTGGTGATGTTGAAAATAGTGGAAATCCCACTATGTTGGATCCAATCCTTGATAATTCGACACCAACGTTCACTTCATTTGAAGGCGGTGGTTTTACGTTTGAAGAGTTCGATGTTCCACGTACTTGTAACGAAGACCTCGACAACGATGAGGACTTCTCGATTATCAAGGATTTTCTTAACGATTTCCCATTTCCTCCACCTGAGGAGGTTATGAGTATCGAGCCTAAATCTTCACTTGAGGAACCACCTATCCTCGAGTTGAAAGATTTACCTCCTCACCTTGAATATGTCTATTTGGAGGAGGACGACAAGTTGCCGGTTATTATTGGGAAGGAACTTTCAAATGATTAAAAAACCGCACTTGTCGATGTTCTAAAGGATCACAAAGGGGCAATTGCGTGGAAGTTATCCGACATTAAGGGGATCGATCCCAAGTTTTGTACCCACAAAATCTTAATGGAGGAGGATTACAAGCCCGCAATCCAAAGTCAAAGTAGGGTGAACCCCAAAATTCACGACGTCATAAAAAAGGAGGTCCTTAAACTCCTTGACGCGGGAATGATTTACCCTATTTCCGATAGCCCTTGGGTGAGTCCTATTCATTGTGTCCCTAAAAAGGGAGGGATGACCGTTGTGCCAAATGATGCCAACGAGTTTATTCCCACTAGACTCGTGACCGGATGGAGAGTGTGCATTGACTATCGTAAGTTGAATGAAGCCACTCGAAAAGACCATTTTCCCTTGCCCTTCATGGACCAAATGTTGGAGCGTCTTGCGGGAAACGATTTCTATTGCTTTTTAGATGGTTTTTCCGGTTACTTCCAAATTCCCATCGATCCTCGTGATCAAGAAAAAACTACGTTTACGTGTCCATATGGAACGTTTGCCTATCGTAGAATGCCATTCGGACTTTGCAATGCACCGGGAACCTTCCAACGGTGCATGATGGCTATTTTTTATGACATGATCGAGAAGACGATGGAAGTCTTCATGGATGACTTTTCCGTGTTTGGTAATTCGTTCCCTTCGTGTTTGTCGAACCTTGAGAGAATGTTGAAACGTTGTGAGGAAACCAACCTTGTGCTCAATTGGGAAAAGTGTCATTTTATGGTTAAGAGTGGAATCGTCTTAGGGCACAAGGTCTCGAAAGCGGGGATTGAGGTAGATCAAGCTAAGGTAGACGTCATCGCCAAATTACCTCATCCCAAAACCGTTAAGGGAGTTAGGAGTTTCCTAGGCCACGCGGGCTTTTATCGACGATTCATCAAGGATTTTTCAAAGATTTCTTGACCCATTACACATCTTCTTGAAAAAGAGGCACGTTTCGTCTTTGATGAAGATTGTGTACGAGCCTTTGAAATCCTTAAGAGGAAACTTACCGAAGCTCCCATTCTTGTTGCTCCCAATTGGAACCTCCCCTTTGAGCTCATGTGTGATGCTAGTGATTACGCTATTGGGGCCGTATTGAGGCAACGTTATGATAAGCACTTCTTGCCTATTCACTATGCTATCAAGACGATGACCGAGGCTCAACTAAAATACATTACAACGGAAAAGGAATTCTTTGCCGTGGTGTATGCATTTGATAAATTTCGACCTTATCTCGTCTTGACGAAATGCATAGTGTATACGGATCATTCGACTATTAAGTATCTCATGGCAAAGCAAGATGCTAAGCCTAGATTACTTCGTTGGATTCTCCTCCTTCAAGAATTTGATCACAAAATCGTTGACAAAAAAGGAGCTGAGAATCTAGCGGCCGATCATCTTTATCGTTTGGAAGATCCTCGCCAAAGTGTTTACGAGCCTAAGGAAATCACCGAAACATTTCCGCTCGAGACACCTGGTGTAGTGAATTCTAAGCTTGATTCTTCCACCCCATGGTTTGCGGATTTTGCAAATTACCATGCGGGTAACTTCATCATTAAGGGTATGACGACTCAAGAAAAACGAAAATTCTTTCGTGACATCAAGTTCTACTTTTGGAACGACCCTTACTTGTTTCCAACTTGTGCGGATCAAATCATTCGACGTTGTGTATTTGGCACCGAAGCTTCTAACATCCTTTGAGCTTGTCACGAGGGACCCACGGGTGGTCACCATGGTGCTAATCTCACGGCTAAGAAGGTGTTTGATGCCGGCTTCTTTTGGCCTACTATTTACCGAGATGCACAAGATCTTGTGAAGTCATGTGATTCATGCCAACGACAAGGAAAAGCCTCATAAAAAGATGAAATGCCACAAAATATCATCCAAGTGTGTGAGATCTTTGACGTTTGGGGTATAGACTTTATGGGGCCGTTCCCATCATCTCGTGGTAATAAGTACATCCTTATTGCGGTTGACTACCTATCTAAGTGGGTGGAGGCCAAAGCCTTGCCCACCAATGATGCTCGTGTGGTAGTCAAGTTTTTGAAGCAATTGTTTTCTCGGTTTGGAACCCCTCGTGCGATCATAAGCGATCGTGGAACCCATTTTTGTAACGACCAATTCGAAAGGGTCCTAAGGAAATATGGGGTTACACATCGTCTTTCTACGGCTTATCACCCACAAACGAATGGGCAAGTCGAGGTTTCAAACCGAGCGTTGAAAAGGATCTTGGAGAGATCTTTGGGGAAAACCGACAAACTTGGTCGGATAAGTTGGACGATGCTTTATGGGCCTTTAGGACCGCTCATAAGACGCCCATTGGGTGCACTCCCTATAAGCTTGTGTATGGGAAAAATTGTCATTTGCCAATCGAATTGGAACACAAGGCTTATTGGGCCCTAAAGCATTGTAACGATAATATGGAGACCGTGGGAAAACACCGGAAAATGCATTTAAATGAATTAGATTAATTAAGGGATATTGCTTATGAAAATTCATTGATTTACAAAGAAAAAACTAAAAAGTTGCATGATTCTAAAATCAAAAAGCGGGTTTTTAACATTGGGGATCAAGTTTTGCTTTTTAATTCTCGCTTGAAAATGTTTTCCGGTAAGTTGAAATCCCGTTGGTCCGGTCCATTCACCGTGACTCAAGTGTTTCCGTATGGGACCATCGAGCTAACTCAAGATGATGGTCCTAACTTCAAGGTGAATGGACATAGGTTGAAGCACTACTTTGGCGGGGAAGTTCCATCCTTGAACTACCTCGACCAAGTCACTTTCCCCAATGATAATTAGTATTGAGGGGATCGAGTCGAGCTCATGACTCGATAATCAAAAACGAGGTGCCTCGTGGGGGAGTCCCATGCTTATCCTATGTACATATTATCGCTTTCTAATGTAGTAACGTGTGGGTATTTGTACCCTTCCAACCTTTGTTCCGTGGTTGTTTGTGAATTGTGGACTTTAGATGATCATGATCTTCACGATTGGAGCCTCTCGTGTTCGTTTTATGGGAGCACTCGATCGTTTGCTTTGAAGACTTTCTCAATATCCATGATATATCCTTTGATGTTCTAACCTTAGGTTTTTAGCACACTTCATAAATGGCTATTAATTTATTGGTTACACCCTTTCCATGCTAGATTAGGCATTCGACTACGTCTCTAGTATGGGGGTGTTTGCACCCCTAGACTCGAAACATTGAGGACAATGTTTAACTTTAGTATGGGGGGATGAATAGATACTTTCCTTGCCAAACCTTCACGCTTTCCAAAGTTTATCTTTTTGTTTATCGTTTTGTTGCAAAATAAGGCTAAAAAAAAAATGAATGACACCCCACAACAACCCACAACTTGTTTATACACTGCTTCTCTGCTTGAGTCATTCTTGGTTGTATAAAACTCACTCAGATTTTGAGTAAAAAAGCAGTACAACAAAATTATTTTTCCCCATTCTTGTATTTAACCTTTATCAAAGACCAACAAAACAAAATGGCCAAATTTTAAATTTTTTCTCATGTTTTATAAGTGTTTGAAGACACGAATGTAGGTTTTCCGATGGCGAGAATAAGAGTAATTTTTGACTCGACCGTGCGTGTTGAGCACTTAGCTTTGATTCCTTAACTACACATTAGGCTAAGTCTCTTAAATGAGGACGAGAAATGATAGGGTTAATTATAAGTTACTATGCTAAACGTAGAGTACTCGTATTCTTTCAAAAAGCTCATGTGTTCTCGTTGTTTGCTTATTCTCCCTTCGCATGTAAATATTTTTTGCTTAATAAATATTGACTTAGCGGTTTAGTCTTGATTTTTGGGTTTCTAGTCTTTTCTAGTAGCTTCCGTGTAATTAAATTGGGAAAACATTAAGGTATCGTCAGCGTCACGGTTTTGAAGTATTTGCAACCCAAATAATCGAAAGTTTCACCCAATAATAAGATTTCAAGTGCTCACCTAAATTAAGCAAAAATTTGAAGCTCACAAGGCCGAAAAATCTATGCCCAAATTGAAAGTGAATCAAGCCTTAATCTTTGAAGCTTTAAAGATCCAAAATTTGCCTTAGCGTGAGGATATACGTCTTTGGCTAATAAAACCACCGATGAGGCGGATAATAAAAGGCAAGACAAGACCGAAGTCATAATAAAAGCTTCATGGCGAAGTTGAATAAAAGATGGAGGTAAACCATAGATAATAAGGCCCTTCCGTTAGGGGGCGTATAAAAGTCTTGGTAATAAGTCTCATGTTCAAAACCGTTATAAAACCGTGTTTATCGATCCTTCTTGTTGACTTAATTTTTTGACATCGTTGTCTATTAGGAGGGGTTATTGATTTGATGGTCTTGGTTACACCGTTAGGACTCTATTTTTAGACCTAAATCTCTATTATCGCATAAGTCAAACAATGTATCCTCGTGAAACATTCAAGACATAATAAAATATAAGAGATACAACTTAGGAAATTGGGAGGATAAGTACATGATTAGGGCATATGAGTAGTGTTAGCGTTACTAACTTATAATGACAATGATCTCGTTGCACGCTTAGCATGGAATTGTGGTGAAAATCGAGGACGATGAAATTATTTCTAAACGAAGCATTCACGTGCTCTTATTCTATGAACCTAAACGTCCCATTTTGGGATGAAAATCATACATTATGTCTAAAACGCAAGTAGTAGTAGCAATAGTAGTAGTATAGCTAGTTTATCATTCAATAAAGTGAATAAAAATGAATTTTGGAGGTGCTACGATACTTTATTCTAGCATTGCGTGGGGGCACGACAATGGTTTAGTATGGGGGAGTGATGAGACTGCTTTTATACATAGTCTCATCGTCCAAATCGAGCTTAAAATGCATAAAATATCATGAAAATACCCAAATATATGCTTGTGTTTGTTGCTTGTGTATTTTAGGTACGGATATTGAGAAAATGACAAAAGATCACAAGAATCAATAAAAAACGAACACGGGAAATGAAGCCGCACAATCAACCGGACCCGAGTATTGAATTTTCCAAGAAGACCCTCAAGTTTGAAGAAATGACAAGAATAGTCCTCCAAGTTTGAAGACTTGTCATAATTAGTCCTTGAAGAAAAACCATATTATACAAGAATGATTCTTGAAGTTTGAAGTTTGTCAAATATTGCCCTTGAAGATTTATCAAATTGCATGAATAGTCCTTCTTCCAAGATTATAAAAGTCAAAAGGGCCAATTTGTTATTTGCCTAAAGTTATTTGTGAAGAGAATGGGGTATAAGCTAGCAAAACTTTATTTACAAGTTTTTAAGAACCATGGGGACCAAACCTGTCAAACATACAAACTCTCACCTCCAATCACCATCGGCCACGTCACCACTTCCACTCACATCTTAATCTCATTATTAAAAAGTTTAAACACGTTTATTAAAACAATTTTTGGGGGCGGGAATCATGTACTGCTCACATTAAACATCCCCAAAATTTTGCCAGATCAACCCAAGAACCATAATCTCAAAAACCCTTAATTGTTTGGTAATTAAGCCTCATAATCTCCAGAAAACAAATTACACATCTCTTAATCACATCCCCACCCTTAACCACCAGTCACCATCACCCATGTGAGCTCCCAAGAGGTCCCCTGCCCCACTATGCACTCTCAAACAAAAAGGGGCACAGCAAGATCAACGGGTAAGGCCAATTCCTTCCTCTCTACTCATATTTTAAGGGTTGAGATCATTTTCAACAGTTGTACATTAGCATAAATCACATGATCTTGACCAAGTCTTCAAGATTCGAATTTAAACCAAGGGGCTTTTCTGGAAGATCATATACTTAGGGTTTATTTTATTTGCTTTTCTAGAATATTCATTGTGACCCTATATAAAGGGCATATAGGACTTAGTTATTCCTGTTCTTGCTTTCCTGGTTCACTGCATTGTAATGCCCTCTTTTTATGAATGAAAGATTGGTTTATTGTTTGTGAAGAAAGCAAGTCCCAAGTTACTATTGTTGTTAAGAATTTCTGTTATCTAGTACTTGTTACTCGTGTTTAAGATTTTTGTTTAAGTTCTTGAGACCCCAAGTATAAAACTGATTTAGGGCGTTTGATTCTCACAATATCAAGTGCTTGTCAAGTTAGGCTTGGTTAAATTCCGTTTGTCACATAAGTTTTGAGGTTTCCGAAAAGAGTTTTCATAAGTTCATCACAGTAAGATTGAGTCTAGCAGAGCCGCATTGGTTGTTTATTCGGGTTAATACATGACCACAGATACCTGATATCATCTTATATCAAGCATCAGTGGGTGTAATAGCTTGGGTAACTAAGCCGTGAGGCTTAAATACTCAATTCTTGGCTTTGTTTTCTCTCATAAAAAAGTTTTCAGAAAATCAACTTTGAGTATTACTATTACTGATATCATTGTGCAAGTTTGTTACGTCTTAGCAGGATTTTGGATGCTTGTGGTTGTTTAGCTACCACATAAGCTCGAAATTCCAAGGCATGTACGTATGCCTTGGAGGTACACGTTGTCTTCCTTTTTCATATTATTTTTCTTGCTGAAAAGAATGTTTGATCATGTGATTTTGTGTTTATGATAATATTTTATGGAAATATTTGTTGAAACATGTCTAATATGTGATATTGATTGTTAATCAGTAATTAAATTTGAAGTTTGTTGGCTTAAAATCAAAAGTCTTTTGCTTAAAATCACTTTTAAACTAATAGAAAGTGTGTTTGGGACAACTTTGGGAGTGAGTCATTCGACACCAAACCCACTGGTTTAGCTCTACACATCCTCTATTAGCTTAGGTTAGTTGATTTTGATCAAAAGAATTTGTGTTTTAGTTTTAAAAAGTAATTTTGCATTTTGCTCAAAAATCTGTCTAGATATAGAATTTGTAGCGTAAGGTGTTGGTATGTGTGTGTTATGTTGATTGTGTGCTTGCGTTTTTGTTATGTGAATAGGGTGTTAGGAATTTGGTTGTTTAGTTTATAAATTGTATTTCGTGTGTTTGCATTAAATTTGGTCAGTGATTTGTGTATTTGGCTTAAGGCCTGTGCATCATCAGAAAACCGAAAAAAAAATAGAGAGTGTGTTTTGTGCTTTCTGTCAGTTTTTTTAGTATAATTCATGGCTTATTGTTTTTTATTGTGACTTAAGATTGTTATGTGTTGATGCATGCTTGTGCACTTTGCATTTTAAAGCAGTAAACCATAGAACCATAGGAAAAATATTAAGGGGTGTGCGATTGATAAAATTTTCTACTTTGTGTGTATGAGCAAGATCGAGTTAGTTCGCTATCTTGTTTTAGCTCTATTTGTGCTCAAGGAGTCAACCTTATACTGACTTAACCAGCAAACGCCCCCTGCATAGTATATGTTGGTGTGTTTTTCTTATCATTACTTGTAGACCATTGCTTGTTTAACCACTGTTTGATTTATACTCTTTGTGCGCTTAATTTGCATAATCAGTTGAGTGAATTTGTTCTTGATTGTGTCTTGTGATCTGTAAACCATAGAAACCAAGTGCGATGCTAGGTTTAACCATCAGCAACCCAAAGTAAACAGCAGAAAAATAGGAAATAGATGCCTGCTGTTGACGTGTTGTTCTACTGCGCATCAAATAGTGGTTTTGATTGTGTCTGTGTTTTGGTGTTGAGTCTAGTTCACTGTGCACACACACGAGCACAAGAATTTTTGGCGTGTTTGCTGTATAATTTGATCGTGTGGTGGTCACTTTTGTGTTAGGGTATATTCGGCAAGTGGTTTGTTAATTAAGTGCATCACCTAGTGTCATCTAGTTTTTAAAGTGAGCCAATAGATCAATAGAAGTCCATTGTTAGAACTAAGTACCGGTTTGTTTCCTTTGTAGTGTACACTGTTTCTTTTCGTGCTTATTCTGAGCATTGGCTGCTAACTTATAACGCCCCCTCAAGCCAACTGATCATTAGAGGATTGTTAGGGTTTTGGGAGTTTTTGTGACTCGAGCTCTTGTAGCTCACTAGCATCATCCACCCACACACTTTTTGTGTGCAGGTTGCACCAGCAGCCCTTATACCCTTGATTATAGGACTCACAGTTTTAGATTAGTATCATAACTAGAGTTTACAGTTAGATTAGGGAATTGAGTATCTTGCTTTAGGTTTTAGACAGCCATAAATTAAGCCCACTGCATATGCCCATCAAAGAGACCAACAGTTAATCATAAAGCAGAAAGTATAGGTCTGTGTGTTTATAAACTTGACTGTTTGCACACAAACCAAGATTGGTGCTTAAATTCGTGTTTATTAAGATTCTGAGATCTTAGAATCAGTAGGTTAAATTGAACTTGCTTGGTTGTTATTGGTGTGTAAGATTTGTGTTTTGTGTTTTGACTCCCACAAGCATCAATTGGCTTGTGGGGTGCCTTGTGAGCTCAGCAAAAACCAACACTCCTATACCGAGCTCTCCAAATCCCCCTAAACAAAAAAAGAAACAAGTTAAAGTTTTAAGGACTGAGCAACATTTGACCCCTTTTGAGCTTTAAATCGTGTAACTTGTATGTTGGATTTTTGTTTTTTAAGTTACTGTTAGATCACTGTTCACGTTGATTGTTTTAAAAAAAAAGAAGTTTTTTTTACAAAAAGGATTGGCCATGACTCGAACCTGCGCCCTTCCCTTCACAACACAACGTCTCAACCATCTGCGCCATTGGGTCTTTTATCAATAAGACTCCAAAACAAATTCTATTTAAGGGGTTATTTGGTTTGGGTTTATTTATATAAGTCGTAGCTAGTCAAGCCCATAGCAGCTTATTAGATAAGGCATTTGGTTAAGTTGTATTTTTCCTGTGTTGGTGGTGTAGTTTAGGATTTTTCTGGCTAAAATTTATATTTTTCTCTTACTTTAATTATTTTTTATCAAATTTTGTTTACCCGTTTTTAATTAATTAGTTTAAAAATAGAAAAAATAGTTTTAAAATTTTACAAAAAATATTTTTAGGTTTTAATTTTATATTTTGAGGTTTACATCTTTTAAACTTTTCATTTTAGTTAATTTTTGATTTTATTTAATTTTTAGGTTTTTCTTTTATATTAAAAATCAATATTAAATTATCAAATAGTTTTTAGAAATTTTGGTTTTCAAAATAGTGATTCTTGTATTTTTCTTTATTTAGGATAAAATTTTGGTAATTTTTGGTACACCTTTTCGTTTTGTCAAATTTTGCGTTTTTGCGTTTCTTACGTCTTAGGGTTATTTTTAGCATAATTCGTCTTTTTCTTTCTCTTTTCTCATCAAATATAATCACAAATCTTAATCAAATTGAACACACACATTAAGCCTCCTCGAGAACGATCCCACAAATAGGGTCATAAGTGTTTACGTTTTCCTAAACGTGCACTTAATACTTATCGCTTTTTACGCTCTTTTCCTAAAGAGTAGTAAAACCACTACATCAAAAATCAGAGCCTAATTCTAATTTTTCATAAATATTTTCACTTGTGCAGATACTTTACAATTCAAAAACCAGAGCCTCATTCTAATTTTTCCTAACCTCTTCACTTGTGTAGAGACTTTACGAATAAAAAATCATAGCCTAATTCTATTTTTTCTAATATTTTCACTCGTGCATATACTTTACGAATAAAAAACCAGAGCATAATTCTATTTTTTCCTAAATTCTTCATTCGTGCAGTTATTTTACAAAAAAAATCATAGCCTAATTCTAATATTTCCTAATATCTTCACTCGTGCAGATATTTACAAATCAAAAATCAGAACCTAATTCTAGTTTTTCCTAAATATTTTCACTTGTGCAAATACTTACAAATAAAAAATAGAGCCTGATTCTAATTTTTACTAATCTCTTCACTTGTGCAGAGACTTTGCGAATCAAAAATTACAGCCTAATTCTATTTTCTAATCTTGTCACTCGTGCATATACTTTACGAATAAAAAACTAGAGCCTAATTCTAATATTTCCTAAATTCTTCATCCGTGGAGATATTTTACAAATCAAAAATCAGAGCCTAACTCTAATCTTTCTTAAACTCTTCACTCGTGCAGATACTTTACAAATCAAAAATCAGAGCCTGATTCTAATTTTCCTAAATATATTTACTTGTGCAGATACTTACAAATCGTCTAGTAAAATCAAAGCATAATTCTGTTTTTCTAATCTCTTCACACGTGCACATAATTTCAAATCAAAACTCAGAACTTAATTCTATTATTTTCTAAATATTTTCAGTTGTGCATATACTTACACATCGTCTAAGAAGATTAGAAAATTTTCACTTATGCATATACTTTCAAATCAAAAATCATATCCTAACCTCTACATCTAATACAGTCATAACACATGAATTATGCTAGTATCATCGTAAACTAATGCTATAGCTTAATCAGTTAATCATAAATTAAAAATTATATAACAATAGTACTGTGAATTTTTGTAGAATCCGATCGGTATATGTCACACCCCAACATGGCGGAATATGGGGCGCAACGTATGGATATCATCACAACAATAGCGTGTCTATAGAGATAACTAAATGAAATGGAAATATCATAAATGGTGACGCAATGCCATGAAGATATCACAAACAACACAGGCGTCTAGGTAAGTAGGTAACAAGCCTACCTCTTACCAAAGACATACAATTAACAAATAACAAACATATAGGTGTCTACAAAGTATCACTTATTCAAACATAAATAAAGACTAAGAGGAAAGGGGGTTCCTCCAAATGCAATCCTAAGCCTTCCAGCTAGCCACTCCTATTCTCACGCTTAACCACATTCTCACTTGAAAGAGACACTAAAACACGTCAACATAAAGTTGGGGAGAGTAATAGGTTTAGACTCCAACTCTAAATCAATTATAAGCTGTGAATAACAACCATTAACAAAAGAACATATGGACAATGTGCTACAATTATGTATTAACAACTAGCATTCAAGATTAACCAATCACCACAATTCTAAGGCTCCAAGCCTTACCAATAACCACAATTCCAAGGCTCCAAGCCTTACGAATCACCATGGTCCCATAGGCGCCGATACACCTATGAACCAATCCCACGACCCCGCCTTGTCAACATCCCCTTGGTACCAAGTCAAACTACAAGAACTGAGACGGTACGTGTCCCCCGATCCAAATCAAAAACACAATCAAGAATCACATAGTAGTTAATCACATAAGTGCACACACAAGTCCATCACAAACCATAAAAACATTCACAACATTAGTTACAAAACCATACAGTGTCTCTTCCATCCCATTTGGAATTCAAATCATAAAAAGACATGGGACTATGAAACTCACCTGAACAAGCTTCTCCAAGTATTCGCGCTCTAGCAAAAATCTAAACACACAAACGTATAAAATCAAGACATGAACCACATACCAAAATGGCTCATCAATCTATGATGGATATATAACCTTATCCTACAACTTAACCCCATTTATATGCCATATGCATCTCATTACATCCCTCTATAAAGCCCTTAACTTAGTTTAGTTTATAACCCGCCCCGTTAACATTTAACCCAAAACAGTCCCATTTTTCATACTTCAAACTATGGGTCGAACACCCCCTTAACCAAAATAACATGCCCTGTAAAAGAAACCCTATGCCCTTACATGTGTTAGCTAACTCTCACATTCGGCCTCAACCTTAAAGCTTTTGTTAAGGCCTCCATATATATATATATATATATATATATATATATATATATATATATATATATATATATATATATATATATATATATATATATATATATATATATACTTTTACATATCCAGAATTTACTGATTTTGAACATACGAAAAGTTTTTTATGATCAAAGGGTCTTACCCTAACCCATTTGTTTATCCCTCCTCCAGATCTTTTATTTAATATATAATCTAAGTCTCATGTTCGTTTGAAGGTCCAGCTATACTCCTAAGTACCCTAAACATCTTAAAACATTAATTTAAACCCGACCGATTTCAAAACTGATTTGACCTCCGACTGTTGTAACCTCTTTTTAACCCACTTCCCTACCTCCAATTTAGTTCTCGTTTCTTGCATTTGAAAGCCAACTCAAATAAATTTCCAGGGGTACCAAGATCGCAATTTAAAAGTTTGTAAAACTCCAGATATGATCAAAACAATAACCCAAAATTTCTGCCAAGTTTTCAATGACGAATTTAATATGATTAGCCTAATTAATCATACATAAACCCTAATTAAAACCTAAAAACGATTTCCAATGATAAAAACCCATTAATTACATCACTAATTACAGGTCATTAACAAACCCTAATAAAAAATTATGAATCTCAACCCTAATCCATCATATTAAGTTACATATACGTAAGTTAAACGTTAATTGTCATAGTTTTAGTGTGTACCTTAAACCCTAATTGAATTATTGGGTTTTCTTGCTCCTCCATTGATATAAACCACTGAGATTAGAGTTATGGAAATGATAAATTCGTTTTTGGGGCTAAAGGGAGTAATATGGGTAATTAAAACTAACCAGGAAGCCTAATAGTACTCAAACTGGGCTCCCCTTCCTTTCCTTAAGCAAAATTCGGCCCAAAATCAAGTCCAACACCCTATGGACACTTTTTTAATTATATTACTGTAAATTAACTATTAATCATTATTACCTTAAATTACCTTAATTTATTTCAGCTCCTAAAGCCTCCCAAACCTCAAAACCGTAAAACTAGTCAAATTTACGCGTATACCGTAAAAGACGTAAAATATACAGTTTTATAAAAACTCTTGAAATATGAAATAAACTAATTAACTAAGTCCTAAATGACTTAAAACCATCCCGACAAATACTCCCGTGACTAATTACCTCATCCGAGACCTCTAAATGCTAAACCTTAAATCGTAAAAATACGATTTTCTATAATACATATACGTATACGTAAAACCACGAAAAAACACCATCTCATTTCATAGTCACTAGCTTGTGAGCTCATGAACATGAAATAACCGTTCCTCGATTTACTTATGAGTACCATATACCCATAAACGATATCCAAACCTCACTCCAAACACATAAAATAAACACATAAAGCTCATAAAAGCACATATTTGCACAAAACACCCTAAAATATAGTCTAAGTGACGAACACCAAAAACCATGGTTGTCACATCACTCCCTCCTAATAGAAATCTCGTCCCGAGATTTACTCCTTAGGATCAAACACACAAACAACAAATCACATGAGGATACTTGTTCTAAATGAACTCCACTCATTTCCATGTGTACTTTAGTTCAAGTCTCAAATTACCACATATATTAACCAACATTATTTAAACTCATTCCCAAACTATTGACCTCACATCCCATAAATCTCACAAATGACTCTTTTTAACAAAAATCCCTAATAACCGCAAACGCAAATATGAATTCTCAAACCACATTTCCCAAATCTCAATACATGACATATATCATGTACACCACTCAATTCCCCAGGTAATTCTATACCCATAAACTACTGGTCCAATCTTTCAAAAGATCATAAATGGACCTACAAAACTCGACATCAACTTTTCCTTTTTTCCTAAATATGGCGCCCGTTACTATAGGTGAAACTTCCTACATAACTTTGTCACTAAACTGTAGTGGTTTTCTCCTTTTTTAACATATTATCTCTTGTTTCTCTCGTCCTTTCCACAAACACCATTATAATATTAGCAGCCTCTTTCACCAATTCTAGTCCACAATAGGGGAAACTCACCCTATCCTTCCATATAGTGCCTCAAATGGCATTCATCGACTTCTAATATGATAACTATCATTATATGAAAACTCGGACATTGCTATCGAGTTTCCCACCTCCCTCTAAATTAGTCACCCAAGATCTCAACACGACTCCTATACTTGTAGCAATCTCTCACTTCGTCCATCCATTTCCAATTAGCCGGATATACTCATGACCAATCATGTTCATCAATCCCTTTAGTCCGTACCCCAAACCACTTAAAAATTCCAACTTCCTTACAAAAGTGACCTATGACGGTCTTTCACATATTCATTAGTTAGTTTTATCAACTGTCATCCAAACCTATGTTACAACTACTTCCATCAAATTTGGATAGCTCGTTAGTAGCACCCATACACTTTTTTTCTTACTTTCCTCAATGAAATATATATATATATATATATATATATATATATATATATATATATATATATATATATATATATATATATATATATATATATATATATATATATATATATATATATATATATATATATATATATATATATATATATATATATATATATATATTGATACCCAACACTTCCTTTATACCTACACAGTGTCTTACCTTCAAGGTCATAGTGCTCCTCATCTTGTCTCAGATAGACCAAACCCTTCGTCTCTCATGACACATCACATATATAACCCCTCATCCATTCGATTATTGATACTAAGCCATCCAATCCAACAATATCGGTCAGTGCCATTCCCTTTTCCACACTACAACAATATTAGCATGCTTTGTGCTTTAGTCTACTCATTAGGCTATACCAAAGTTTGACCTTCGGTTCCTATCTCGACCTATTTCATTCATGATTCGCATCTATCCACACTTCCTTCTTCTTCCGCAGCTAATGGCATATATCACGAGGTTATGCTTCCCGTCTTTCAAGTCATCTATATGTCAAAATTTTCCACGTAGCTTCACTTGTTTTCCTCACGACCAGTTCTCCTACTCCCTCCTAATAGGGACAAACTAGAGTTTCATGTGATAACATGCGGATCATACTCTCATCTTATACCCATATTAGTTTCTATATGTCTAAACTAAGCCATATTCTAAATTCTTACTCAAGTCTCATACTTCTATTATGACCTTGCACCTAACATGAGGTACTTTCACTCATCATCTTCTAGGAATACCTGGTTCTCTCCTTCCATGGTTCTCTCTAATTCCTTCACTATCATGTCCAACCAAAATTTCTCACTCAATTCATCAACTCTATGGAAATCGTTATTGCATTGGATAATGCATAACTGTCTTTTCCAAAGATCCTTCATAAACACCTTCACTAAACTGACCCTATAATAACTTCTCCACGAACTTATTCCGCTCAGCTTCACTACTCATCCCTCGATATTGATTGCCACAAAATTCTATCTTTGTGTAGTCACTCGACTCCCCTTGTTACTTCCACGAGTTCTTAATCTCCCATGTTACGTAGTCACTCCATCACGATCCATTGGTTCAGCTCTTTGTAGCTCTACTCTGGTAATCGATCTGTCCTTCTTCGTCACGAACCATACGGAGATTCCCATCATAGTGCTTGTCACCTTTCTAGTCCTTGCAACTTCTCTGACTCCTTCGAAATCTCTTGCATCCATATATAAGCCGGCACGTAGTCGTTTCGGCTCCTTGCTTCACGATGTAGCTCTTCACGCACTCTTTCTCGTCTCCATGATGTTACCTAGGAATTTCACACTACGCAGTAGCTTCTAACTTCAACTCATCTACCACAATATTTCTAAAGGTACTTCAACCCCTCAATAGCTCACTCTTCCTTACTTGTTGTACTTCACCATTAATCAGCCTCCTACCAATCATTCTTTCACATCTATGTTTTCCTTCTCGTGTCTACTACTACATTGCCTCCATAACTATACCAATTCCCTTGCGTGTTATTTGCCCCATGTTTCCATTAGTAGAAACTTTCTACTATACCCTCACATCCGCTAGTACTTTCATCAATCTCCTAATGGTACTTCAACCAACTTCTCATAGCATGACATCTCGTTCCCACGACCAATCAACTAACTTTACTTACTCCCTTATTCCCGTAACCAATCTATGTTTCAAAAATCTACAAATCTTAATCATTCCTTCAACACAACCTTTAAACCAAAATACATCTCTCCATTCTAATATATAACCATAAGTAATACTACCCAACTCTATCCTCTCATCCTAACGTTCCCACAACCGCATAAATAAATCATCCATGACGTGTACCAAAAGAATTCCAAACAATCGTGTCCCAAAATAAAATATAGGGTAAAACGAACCCTAGCCAAAACAACTGAAAACAAAACGATTTAATCCAAAAAATCAATGGAGTGTGCCAACAACAAAAGATAGACTCATCACAATTTGTATTACCAAATTTCAATATCTTAGAATTTCATCTCAATTAGTTACTTCACATTAGGACCATATTTTAACACCAATAAATGAAATCATAGGCATATTATACCATCTTTTACTATCAAACGGAATAACTCAGTTAGTGTACTAAAACTCACTTTATCTATCATCTCTTTTAACAATAAATTCATCTTTTATCTTCATTATTTTATCAAAGGTATCCACTAGTTATTATAGTATAACGTTATTCTAACCATTATCTTGTTTACTCACATTAAACTCATTTCACTTGTTATTATGAAACCAATACGTGTTTATAAAATATGATTTTTTTATTCATTTTATTCTATATTATAATTATTTTATACAATCCATTTAGGCTTGTTATAACTAACTATTTACACGTTTACAAGGTGTGGTGTTATTATTATCATTATTGTAATAAAATGTTCCTTTTTAATCTTTCCGTCTATTTAAATACTTCTAAAATTTTAACTCCACTTTTAAGAAAATTATCGTAAAATTTCTTTACCCTTTGTATGTACCATCACATGTTACCTAGAAAACTAATCCATTCATTGTCAAGATTTTTTTTAACTTATTACCAATAAACTTAAAGAAAATATATGTAAGTCAGGAAATCATACCGTACACTTACAAAGTATTTTCAAAAGCATTTTCCTTTAATTAGCTCGACTCATTTGCAAGAAAATTTGGTAGTTCTCATCAATTAAAATACATACCCGAATGTAGACAAACTTCAAAAGATTCAAAACATCGTTGGAACTCCATCAAACTCCAGCACTAATAAACTGTTTAAACACGAGAGAAAACTAGGTACGTTTGAAATTCGGGATTTTGCTAGGTTAAAAAGTTCGTTTTCTCGGTGTCTAAACGAATTGATTTCCGGTTCAAAGTGCGACTCAATTCTTTTTGGTTAAGAAAAAGGGAAGTTGATTATCTATAACTAATTAAAAAGTAAATGCAAAATGTATTTAAAAAAACAAACTAAAGACAAGTACAAATAATAAAACTAAAACAAGGAGAATATTAAAAACTAAAAATTAAAACGATATTAAAACGAATATTAAAACAAATAATAAAACGAAATTTAAAGCGAAACAATTAATAAAAATAAAACTAAAGGACGAAATCAACTATCGACTCGAAAATAAAGTTTACTAAATGAAAAAGGAGAGAATAAAACTAAAATGATACTTTAAAGCTAAATGAGGGAAAACCTAAAGCGGGTACTAAATAAAAGATAAAACTTGAACTTTACGAAAAAATATTAATACTAAAAATCGATGAAAAATCCAACTAAAAATACGTAACTTTCAGAAATAAAATCGGAACAACTTTCAGATAAAACTAAACAATTACGGAACAATACTATTAAATAAACAAGCTAGCAGGCTAGCTGCTGGAAGCTAGCAAGCTAGCTGCTTAATTGGCGGCAAAAAAAGGAGTAAGCTAGCAAGCTAGCTGGTCACTTCCATCGTACTTTACCATCGTACTCATGCTAAGCTAGCAAGCTAGCTGGTCACTTCCATCCGTACTTTACCATCGTACTCATGCATCGTACTCATGGATCGTACCAAAGATCGTAACAAGGATCGTAGCCAAGGATCACACCCACGGATCGCACCCACGATCGCAACAAGTGATCGTGGTGAGGATTATGGAGTTACTAAGGATCGCAGTAATGGATCGCAAGTAGAACCCCTCGGGGTTTATGCGATCACACTTACTGGATCGTACTGGTAAAACCCTTAAGCATTACGATGGCATACAATAAAAAAATAAGCAAATACCAAATAAGCACTTATCTAAAAATTTAACCAAATCAAATTTAAGAAAAAGCTAATAGACCAAAATTTAAAAACTTTTAAAAATACTAAATAATAAAAAATATTTAAAAACAACTTTTTATAAAAATTAACTAAAAAGCACTTAATCAAAAATAAGAAAATTAACACAATAAGCACTAAAACACTTTAAGCTATAAAAATCAAACATTAAAAGATCAATAAGCATAAATTTGAAAACTTTTAAAATACGAAATAAGCAAACTTTAAAAAGACTAAACTTTTTAAGAAAACTAAAAAGTAAATAAGCTAAATACAAAATAAGCCAATAAGATTGTCAAACTTATAGCTTATTTTGTATGAAAGCTTAGATAGAAATAAAAAAGGTGAACTTTTTAATCAAATAAGCAATATGAATAAGCAAAATAAAACCTTAATCCGAACCAAAATCAAATCAAAACAAGAAAAGTAGGATGAGAAATATTTAGAAAAGCTTGATTAAAGGTAAAGATTCAACAACAAAATTAAAAACACTTACTTGAATTAAAGGAATTAAAGTGCAAGACAATTAATTAAAATGACATGAAAAATAAAGTTGTGCAAGTAAAGAAAAATGGTGGAAAGACTAATTGTCACATTAGCTAACAAGTGTGAAATGAGGTGGAAGTGAACTATATATAGGGAGAAGGGAAGCATGTGTTGATTCCTTATTTCTATCTTTCTTTCTTTCCGTCTTTTCGTCTTCTTAATTCTTCGACTTTTTCGACGTTGTCTCGGGATTAATTAAACTCGTCTTGAAAATTCTTCATTAATAAGACTTAAGTTCTTCGGCTTTATTAAACTTCCGTCTTTAGACTTGTTCTTCGATAAATCTTCAAAATAGGTCTTGGAATTCCGTTCTTTTTCCACTCTTGATCTCTTGACTTCGTCTTTTGTCTTTTTATTCGATAAAAGCTCGTGAAAGCCCGTGTTTTCTTCCCTTTTCACATTTTGGTCCTAAATCACAACAAAAACACAAACCACGTATAATTCCGACATTTACGACATAAAATACACGTTTTGGCTTGGTTATTATTGTAATTAAGTGGTAAAAGGATGGGTGTTTTCACACCTATCAAATCCCCTACACTTGACCATTGCAATGCCCTCATGCAATGCATTAATTTTAAAGCACGGTTTACATTTTTCATCATAGATAACCCACATTGGCCTTTATTAGATACTAAACACTAAGAAAACTTTAAAGAACAAAACAAGTAGAGAAATCGAATACTTACATTGGGTTTTTGGTTGTCATGAATGTTCATCATTCTCAAGTTTCACGTTCCCCATACCAAGCTTAAAAACGAGATCATTGTTATTATAAGTTAGCAACTAACACGAATTCATGTGGGCCAATTATTTACTTAGACTCCCTTATTCCTAGGTGTATCTCTTATATTTTATTTTTGTCTTGAATGATCACGAGGATGCATTCTTTGACTTATTTCGATAGTTATTTAGGCCGAAAATAAAGTGTACGATTTAATCAATAGTTAGCTAAAGGACAAAATCTTTTAAAACTGCTTCTCGGGACCTCATAAAGTTCATATCTTGGCATAACTTGCTTCACGATTTGAGACCTTCCTCGGACCGATATTTGTCAGCGACTTCATACTTTGAATCTTGAGAGACGTTCTTGAAATTATGGTCTTCTCTTCATAATAGGAATTTCTTCACTTGAAGTTTTTGAGAGATTATTCATATTTGGACCATGAATTCTTCATTTTTCTCCAATCATTATTTTGGACTTTGATATACAACGATCCGCCTCCTTTTAGGACTTGGATCTATTTATCCTCATACCTTGTTAGGGTCTTTTCGGATAGACTTCTCCATGATCTTTAGGGGAGTATTTGCTTTTCGTCGTTTGTCTCGATCCTTCATATTGATTTTTGATAAATGATTCTTCACATCACTTTGGATTTTTAGCAACAAAATGTAGCACTCATGCCTTGTTAGGGCCTTTTCGGACTCGCCAATCTTCGCATCCCGCTTCAATAAGTTATGCCTTGGCTATGAACTCTAATTAATACCGAGCAACTTTTAAACGATCTTGGGCTAGAAGCTAAGTAACTTTTCAAATCGTACAACCTTATTTATTGCAGATAAATTTATTAACAAGCGATGGGAGAATAGGCTTATAATCAACTCACATAAATTCACGAAAGAATACCAAACTTATAATTGACTCTATCATCTCTCGTCCTCCACAGTTTAAAATCTCAAGGAATGAGACTCGTGGATGCTTAGCCAATTAAATCAAAGTTTTGGGTTTTCTAGTCATCTATAGGATCTTGCAAATTCTTAGACTTTTTCAAGTTTAGAATCGCATTTTAAAGTTCCCTTGATAAACGACTCTCTAGGATCAATTATAGGAACTTGCGAAAAGTTCTTGTTCTTAACCCGTGAGAGTTAAGACTTTCGCGTTTTAAAGCTCCTTATATAAAAGCCTAGCAAAAATCGACTTAAACACGTTAAGGATACTAGCTAGAGTAAACTTAGATAAGTAAACTCGGGTTGAGTCAAAATATTCATGACCTTGAAAAATTTAAAACCACTTTATTGAAAATTTATTCTAGCAAGGAAAGAAAATTACCATAACAAAGGAAAATACAACTATACAACTAGGCCAAAATAGATTAAAAATTTTGAAAAATGTCGAAAAATCAATTTTTCCGATTAAAATGAGGACAAATACAAGGAAAAGGCCACTTAACTTCGATAGAAGTCCCCCTACACTTGATATAAACATTGTCCTCAATGTTTAAGCATGTGGGAGTAAACTCCCCTACACTTAGGACATTGTGCACGTTGTTTAAATCTTGCTAAGGAAGAGACAACTAAAGTGATTCCTATTTTAATATTGAAGAATATAAAATAGAGAATCAAAAGAGTTTAGGATAGAACCGGGAAGACGGGAACACGGAATCACGGGTCGTCAAAAATCATCAAGAGTGTGTCTTTTGAAGCTCTAATCCCTGCACATGATAAGAAAGAAAACAAGAAACACCAACGGGGCTCCCCCTACACTTATGGTGAAAATAGGTAAAGATAGATAGATAATTGGGTTGCCTCCCAAAAAGCGCTTGTTTATGTTAACTGAGTCACGAGCCTGACTCGTCCCCGAATTAAATGGTCCATAGGGAAGCCTCGAATGTAATACCGGGATCAAAAACCTTGTCCTCGTTCCCGGAGGAAAATAATAAAGGAGAGGCCGGAGGATAAGTTTTGAAAGGTTGAAAAGTCTTTTCAACATACGAGAAGTATGTGAAGTCTTGATCCAAGGGAGGTGGGGTGGGTAAAGGAGACAAATTGTCATCCCCTAAAGACAATGTATGGTCTCTATTTGGCAAAGCCGTGAAGGTATCAATCATAGAATGGTCATTGTCACCTCCCGGGTCAAAGCACTCATCCTCGTTTCCCGGTATGAAACGAGGAGAGTAAAAGCGATACATCACCCGCTTGGGTGTGCACGCGGTAGGATGAGGTGGCAATATAATATGAGAAGTATGAGAACAATTACCTTCCACCTGCGTCCCTTTTTCAGTAGAGTCAAGTCTTTCCACCTCTGCGATAGAAGGAGGTATGGCTAACAAAGTATGCTCATTAGTAGCAAGAGAATCAGGGCTATCAATGTCCTCAATCCCTTCGTCAAAGAGGGGATTCACCTCTCTAGATATGTAGGCGTCATCAAAATCAAATAAAGGGTTCGAATAAATCTTGAAAGTTTCTTTCGGAACGTCTTCTTCGGATAGTGACTCGTCATCACTAGAAGTAAAGTCATCATCTTGATGAAAAAGAGGATTAGAGAAAGCCAAAGAATCATCTCCCAAAGTGTTGGTGGAAGGAACATCATCATTAAGAACGACCTCTTCCGTAAGCTCCTCAAAAGTTAGCACATCACAAACCTCATCAAAGAATTTATCAAGACCAAAATCACTAATCTCACTCGAAGTATCACAATCCTTAGAGGCATTGGGGATATTAAGAGAGGGAAGTGCAATTGCGCTAGGACACTGAGCAACTAGATCATTCCAAGAAATAGTATTCTCATCGTCATCATCATCATAATAGTATGAACGCACAAGAGGAGGGGTATAATCACTAAGATTAGATAATTGCTCTTGTTGTTGTCGCTTTTCCTCCTCCCTAACTTCTTTTAGCAGAACAACGGCTTCTTGAAGTTGCAAAATAATGGCTTGTGTTTCGTCATTCAAAGTAGTGAGTTGTTGGGCAATACGAATTCTCTGAGAGGATTGATGATTGAGGGTGGGATGTGGGGGCTCATAGTTATGAAAACCAGAATTATAGCACGGATGTGGCTCATAGGAAGTCATCGGTTGAGAAGAATTAGAACACGGATTTAGTTCATAATAATCCATCGGTGAAGAAAAATGAGGACACGGATTTGGCTCATAATAATTCATTGGCTGACAATAAGAAGTATCGTGAGATCCCCCACAATTTTGGCAACATGGGTATGGAGAAAAATCCGGTGAGTTTTGTGGATAGCTATTTCCATTGTCATAATTGTAACCCGGTTCTTGCCCGTGACCATACGGGTATCGAACTGGAAACGAAACATGCCAATGAGAATCGCTTCCACAATAGATGCAAGGGGGAATATGAGGTGGATTAGAAAAGGACGAATTAGTCGAGTTGCACGATGGACAAAATCTGAATTGTGTATTATCGATATCGTTTCTGCACCGCTCACATGTACATCATTGACATGAGTCGTTCCCGTATAATCGTCTCCCACACCCGACACAATGGACATAAGGATCCATAAAGAAAAATAGATAAGCAAGAAGAATATTTTTGGTGCAAAACTTTGAAAAAGAGATGCTTTTTATGATTTTTCAAATGTTTTTGGGATTTTTGAAAATTTTTGACACGAAAAATAAAGTTCACGAGTGAACGGATCCCAAAAGCCAACGCGTCTCTCACAAAAAACCGTTAATCTTCACGAAAAGAGCCGGCAGCGGCGCCATTTGAAATTCGGGATTTTGCTAGGTTAAAAAGTTCGTTTTCTCGGTGTCTATACGAATTGATTTCTGGTTCAAAGTGCGACTCAATTGTTTTTGGTTAAGAAAAAGGGAAGTTGATTATCTATAACTAATTAAAAAGTAAATGCGAAAAGTATTTAAAAAACAAACTAAAGACAAGTACAAATAATAAAACTAAAACAAGGAGAATATTAAAAACTAAAAATTAAAACGATATTAAAACGAATATTAAAACAAATAATAAAACGAAATTTAAAGCGAAACAATTAATAAAAATAAAACTAAAGGACGAAATCAACTATCGACTCGAAAATAAAGTTTACTAAATGAAAAAGGAGAGAATAAAACTAAAATGGTACTTTAAAGCTAAACGAGGGAAAACCTAAAGCGGGTACTAAATAAAAGATAAAACTTGAACTTTACGAAAAAATATTAATACTAAAAATCGATGAAAAATTCAACTAAAAATATGTAACTTTCAGAAATAAAATTGGAACAACTTTCAGATAAAACTAAACAATTACGAAACAATACTATTAAATAAACAAGCTAGCAGGCTAGCAAGCTAGCTGCTTAATTGGCGGCAAAAAGGAGTAAGCTAGCAAGCTAGCTGGTCACTTCCATCCGTACTTTACCATCGTACTCATGCTAAGCTAGCAAGCTAGCTGGTCACTTCCATCGTACTTTACCATCGTACTCATGCATCGTACTCATGCATCGTACTCATGGATCGTACCAAAGATCGTAACAAGGATCGTAGCCAAGGATCACACCCACGGATCGCACCCACGATCGCAACAAGTGATCGTGGTGAGGATTATGGAGTTACTAAGGATCGCAGTAATGGATCGCAAGTAGAAACCCTCGGGGTTTATGCGATCACACTTACTGGATCGTACTGGTAAAACCCTTAAGCATTACGATGGCATACAATAAAAAAATAAGCAAATACCAAATAAGCACTTATCTAAAATTTAACCAAATCAAATTTAAGAAAAAGCTAATAGACCAAAATTTAAAAACTTTTAAAAATACTATATAATAAAAAATATTTAAAAACAACTTTTTATTAAAATTAACTAAAAAGCACTTAATCAAAAATAAGAAAATTAACACAATAAGCACTAAAACACTTTAAGCTATAAAAATCAAACATTAAAAGATCAATAAGCATAAATTTGAAAACTTTTAAAATACGAAATAAGCAAACTTTAAAAAGACTAAACTTTTTAAGAAAACTAAAAAGTAAATAAGCTAAATACAAAATAAGCCAATAAGATTGTCAAACTTATAGTTTATTTCGTATGAAAGCTTAGATAGAAATAAAAAGGTGAACTTTTTTAATCAAATAAGCAATATGAATAATCAAAATAAAATCTTAATCCGAACCAAAATCAAATCAAAACAAGAAAAGTAGGATGAGAAAGATTTAGAAAAGCTTGATTAAAGGTAAAGATTCAACAACAAAATTAAAAACACTTGCTTGAATTAAAGGAATTAAAGTGCAAGACAATTAATTAAAAAGACATGAAAAATAAAGTTGTGCAAGTAAAGAAAAATGGTGGAAAGACTAATTGTCACATTAGCTAACAAGTGTGAAATGAGGTGGAAGTGAACTATATATATGGAGAAGGGAAGCATGTGTTGCTTCCTTCTTTCTATCTTTCTTTCTTTCAGTCTTTTCGTCTTCTTAATTCTTCGACTTTTTCGACGTTGTCTCGGGATTAATTAAACTCGTCTTGAAAATTCTTCATTAATAAGACTTGAGTTCTTCGTTAAACTTCCGTCTTTAGACTTGTTCTTCGATAAATCTTCAGAATAGGTCTTGGACTTCCGTTCTTTTTCCACTCTTGATCTCTTGACTTCGTCTTTTGTCTTTTTCTTCGATAAAAGCCCGTGAAAGCCCGTGTTTTCTTCCCTTTTCACATTTTGGTCCTAAATCACAACAAAAACACAAACCACGCATAATTCCGACATTTACGACATAAAATACACGTTTTGGCTTGGTTATTATTGTAATTAAGTGGTAAAAGGATGGGTGTTTTCACACCTATCAACGTTCAAGTTATAATAACTATTGAACGACCGTATATCATAACATAACATCTACTAGTATATATACCTCCGCATATATATACCTATTAAATCTCCCAAAACATACTCGTTATCATACATGTCAAGTCAATAGATCGCGTCATACACTCGGTTTTTCATACGAGTAATCACCATCTCACCATGCCACAACAAGGCATAAAACCCATCACCAAAACCAACCCATACCGAGTGACCCCATAATCACACAACATGACTATAACCCAAAACATATAACACAAAAAACCATAGCCATATCCTAGGCAACCATTACATAAACCCATATTGTTTACAAATACCCAAAATACAGATCTCATCATATACAAGCATGTACTAACCCTTTTTTCATGCAACCATACTTGGAAGTCCATCGGTGTTGTGGCACATATATAATTACGTAGGCCTCCATAATTATATATGTCCCCTTTCACCCATGTACTTCCTCCTATGACGACACTTATAAGAAAGTAGTACTACATGGAACACATATATACCGCATAAAATACACTCTATATAAATACCGTATAGGTCAAATAAGAACATCTCATACGTCAACCCTAACTTCATTCATAACTCGAGGCTTAAACACCAAAACAAATCAATAACAACAAAATATCCAACATTAAAAAAATGATCATAACAATTCAGGCGGAAATTCGAATCTACTACTAGTCGCAGACTCAACATCAGTACTATCCTATTATTACCTAGCGCACCTCTTCTTCTACGCGACATGGGTAACACTAAATAAGTTCCTACACTTCTGGTTCATACGTCGCATCAATAGAAAATAAAGAATGTACTTACATATACCATATCTCAATAGGTAAGTATGAAAGTAAATAAATGTCCAAAACGAAACTAACACTTAAGCACTCCATATACTATAATGCACACATACTCCTATGACACCTACATGCATGGACCCTTAAGCTATAGACTAGGCTACTAGACTAGGCAACCTAATTCTCTATAACCATTGTCTCTGATACCATTCTGTCACACCCCACCATGGCGGAATATGGGGCGCAACGTATGGATATCATCACAACAATAGCGTGTTTATAGAGATAACTAAATGAAATGGAAATATCATAAATGGTGACACAATGCCATGAAGATATCACAAACAACGCAGGCGTCTAGGTAAGTAGGTAACAAGCCTACCTCTTACCAAAGAAATACAATTAACAAATAACCAACATATAGGTGTCTACAATGTATCACTTATTCAAACATAAATAAAGACTAAGAGGAAAGGGGGTTCCTCCAAATACAATCCTAAGCCTTCCAGCTAGCCACTCCTATTCTCACGCTTAACCACATTCTCACCTGAAAGAGACACTAAAACACGTCAACATAAAGTTGGTGAGAGTAATAGGTTTATACTCCAACTCCAAATCAATTATAAGCTGTGAATAACAACCATCAACAAAAGAACATATGGACAATATGCTACAATTATGTATTAACAACTAGCATTCAAGATTAACCAATCACCACAAATCTAAGGCTCCAAGCCTTACCAATAACCACAATTCCAAGGCTCCAAGCCTTACCAATCACCATGGTCCCATAGGCGCCGATACACCTATGAACCAATCCCACGACCCCGCCTTGTCAACATCCCCTTGGTACCAAGTCAAACCACAAGAACTGAGACGGTACGTGTCCCCCGATCCAAATCATAAACACAATCAAGAATCACATAGTAGTTAATCACATAAGTGCACACACAAGTCCATTACAGACCATAAAAACATTCACAACATTAGTTACAAAACCATACAGTGTCTCTTCCATCCCATCTGGAATTCAAATCATAAAAAGACATGCGACTATGAAACTCACCTGAACAAGCTTCTCCAAGTATTCGCGCTCTAGCAAAAATCTAAACACACAAACGTATAAAATCAAGACATGAACCACATACCAAAATGGCTCATCAATCTATGATGGATATATAACCTTATCCTACCACTTAACCCCATTTATATGCCATATGCATCTCATTACATCCCTTTATGAAGCCCTTAACTTAGTTTAGTTTATAACCCACCCCGTTAACATTTAACCCAAAACAGTCCCATTTTTCATACTTCAAACTATGGGTCGAACACCCCCTTAACCAAAATAACATGCCCTGTAAAAGAAACCCTATGCCCTTACATGTGTTAGCTAACTCTCACATTCGGCCTCAACCTTAAAGCTACTGTTAAGGCCTCTATATATATATATATATATATATATATATATATATATATATATATATATATATATATATATATATATATATATATATATATATATATATATATATATATATATATATATATATATATATATATATATATATATATATATATATATATATATATATATATATATATATATATATATATATATATATATATATATATATATATATATATATATATATACTTTTACCTATCTAGAATTTACAGATTTTGAACATACGAAAAGTTTGTTATGATCAGAGGGTCTTACCCTAACCCATTTGTTTAGCCCTCCTCTAGATCTTTTATTTAATATATAATCTAAGTCTCATGTTCGTTTGAAGGTCCAATTATACTCCTAAGTACCATAAACATCTTAAACCATTAATTTAAACCCGACCGATTTCAAAACTGATTTGACCTCCGACTGTTGTAACCTTTTTTTGACCCACTTCCCTACCTCCAATTTAGTTCTCATTTCTTACATTTGAAAGCCAACTCAAATACATTTCCAGGGGTACCAATATCGCAATTTAAAAGTTTTTAAAACTACAGATATGATCAAAACAATAACCCAAAAATTCTGCCAAGTTTTTAATGACGAATTTAATATGATTAACCTAATTAATCATACATAAACCCTAATTAAAACATAAAAACGATTTCCAATGATAAAAACCTATTAATTACATCACTAATTATAGGTCATTAACAAAACCTAATAAAAAAATTATGAATCTCAACCCTAATCCATCATATTAAGTTACATATACGTAAGTTAAACGTTAATTGTCATAGTTTTAGTGTGTACCTTAAACCCTAATTGAATTATTGGGTTTTCTTGCTCCTCCATTGATATAAACCACTGAGATTAGAGTTATGGAAAGGATAAATTCGTTTTTGGGGCTAAAGGAAGTAATATGAGTAATTAAAACTAACCAGGAAGCCTAATAGTACTCAAACTGGGCTCCCCTTCCTTTCCTTAAGCAAAATTCGGCCCAAAATCAAGTCCAACACCCTATGGACGACTTTTTTTAATTATATTACTGTAAGATAACTATTAATTATTATTACCTTAAATTCCCTTAATTTATTTCAGCTCCTAAAGCCTCCCGAACCTCAAAACCGTAAAACTAGTCAAATTTACGTGTATACCGTAAAAGACGTAAAATATACAGTTTTATAAAAACCCTTGAAATATGAAATAAACTAATTAACTAAGTCCTAAATGACTTAAAACCATCCCAAAAAATACTCCCGTGACTAATTACCTCATACGAGACCTCTAAATGCTAAACCTTAAATCGTAAAAATACGATTTTCTATAATACATATACGTATACGTAAAACCACGAAAAAACACCATCTCATTTCATAGTCACTAGCTTGTGAGCTCATGAACATGAAATAACCGTTCCTTAATTTACTTATGAGTACCATATACCCATAAACGATATCCAAACCTCACTCCAAACACATAAAATAAACACATAAAGCTCATAAAAGCACATATTTGCACAAAACACCTTAAAATATAGTCTAAGTGACGAACCCCAAAACCATGGTTGTCACAGTATACTGCATCTTCTATATCAATATCATCATGTATTAACGTAACGTCATTATAATCTTGTTCTTCATCATTCATTGTAAATATTCTGGTTGAAGAACGATGATTAGAGGTTGAAGAAGCTGATTTTGTTGTTATTCTTGTTGTTTTGAGCTCTCGATGAAGTTTGTTCATACCGTTTGATTGAAGAAGGTTTTTAATGGCGGTTTGAAGAAGGTAGGTTGTTATTTTGGTGGTTAGATCGTCGATTGAAGATGGTAGGTTGTTAAGTTGTTAGACTGGTGGTTAGATCGCCGATTGAAGAAGGTAGGTTGTTAGGGTTTTAATTTTGTGTTGGATCTCGAGAGATTGAGAGATTACACCTCGACGATAATTAGTGTATGTTTTTTTTTGCTTTTATACTTCATTCTAGGGACCTTTTTGCAATTTATAAAACTTAGTGTAATTTTTGGGCTAATCTCAGCCATCAAATCAAAAAAATGAGGGGGTGGATGGATGGCTGAGATGACATCTCACCATTTCACAAAAACACCTTTTTCACATGAAGATGCCCCTATATATATATATATATATATATATATATATATATATATATATATATATATATATATATATATATATATATATATATATATATATATATATATATATATATATATATATATATATATATATATATATATATATATATATATATATATTATATATACATATATATATATATATATATATATATATATATATATATATATATATATATATATATATATATATATATATATATATATATATATATATATATATATATATATATATATATATATATATATATATATATATATATATATATATATATATATCTTTACATTATATATAACAGGAGGGAAATGCCACGTCACCATGTTGTAAATCCACGTCACCACAATGCATGAAATTTCGAATTTTATAAAAATTATGTTGCTTGCAAGATTTGAACCTTTACATTATATATAACAGGAGGGAAATGCCACGTCACCATATTGTAAATCCACGTCACCACAATGCATGAAATTTCGATCTTTATAAAAATTATGTTGCTTGCAAGATTCGAACCTGGGTGTGCAGGTTAAGAAACAAACGCTTCAACCACTGAGGCAAACTGGAAGTTGTTATAGATCTTTGAAAATATGATATATATTCCGTATTTCGCGTAGGCTACATAAGTACGTATATATACCTAATAATTTTAGATCTTGAGTTTGGTTTATTTTGCCTGCTTCTTAAACCCTATTGTGATTTACCTATCTTTTATATGTAGAACCCTAAAAATCTAACATCAAACCCTAAGACAATAAAAAAACATGGATTAACATTCACTTGAATTCTTCTTCACGCGCCTATATTGTTAACAAAAATATCGGTTAACTCACGCTTCCCAGTGTCTCACATCACTTCCTCTTCACGCGCCTCTCTCTCTTTGCCAGTATTATTAAAAACTTGATTTTGTCTTGGCTGCGAATGTAATATCCAACCATTCTGGGTAGCAGATCTCAGCATAAATTGCATCCAATTCTTGCAATGCTCCGAGTCTCATACTAGGATTCACCGGGTACATATAGTGAGATGGCAGTCCTTAAAGCATACCCATTGTGAGGATTAGACTTTCAACTCTGCATACCTTTAGTTTAACATAAATTACATCCTTTATAGACATGCTCAATTGCTTTTTATATCACTACCATTAGAGGTTTCAATCATCAAAGCTTATTATGTTTTCTTATTTACATGTTTGTTTCTTTCATCACAGTCCTAGCACATAGTGTTAAAGTTATAGTTATTCTCTATGTATCATAATAGTTTTAAACAATCAGGTAGATTTTTTCTTAATTATTCGCTTTGAATAAGAAAAAGTATGAGCTAGCAGGAGGAAAAAACACTCCAGGGACTTACTAATCCGTTTTGCGTATATTTTTGTAAGTGATTCCTCTTCAGAAGGTGCACGCACTGTTTGACTATTCAACCAATATAGTTATTCTTTAATTGAGGGTTTTTGGTAATTGTGTTTTCCGTTTGATTATTCTTAGCTTGGAATTGTGATATTCTGAAGCAATTATTTTTCATGTGTAGTCTTCTATTGCGGCATGAGTGTTTTATCTTTAGCAATGGGGAGTATGTGAAAGCTGGATAAGCGGAGGTGGAGATTTGGTGTTGTCATGAAAAGGAAGAAGTAATTCTATTATTTGACCTTTCTATTGTGTATACTATTTATGATCATCATCTAGAATAAAGTACAACGATTAGAATATTGTGTAGTATTTAAATTTTACAGAGTTCACTTTCGATAGTTGCATTCTTTTTGTTAGATAGTAAATTGAAAGCCCTAAAAAATTGTAGCATAAATGCAGACTAAAATACACAAAAAAAGGCTCTAATTTGTGATATGATGGAAAGCACGTGTAAAGTGTGTCGGCTATGTGCATGTGAGTGTAATGGTGATTCCAAGACTGTCGTCTTCAAGATCAGTTACAAAGGTCGTAACGGTAATGACAATGGTGCCTATAAAGATCAGTTACAAAGGTCGTACGCATCAGTTATAGAGGTCGTAAGGGTAATTATGGATTGACTTTTTAGGATAGGATTTACTTTCCGTTTTTTTAGTTATCGACGTAGTCAGTTTCATTGGTCGATTTTCCGGCTTTGTCGTTATGGAGAACAGCGGCTCTGAGATCAATATAACTCGACAATGTTTGTTTTGTACCGACTTTACCTCATCGTTAATTTGTCTGAGATGTGTTGCCCAAGAATCAGAAGCCTTGCGATTTATGTCGTTGTTAAACGGGAATGATGGTTGTGTTTCCGCTTCAACATCTGCTTCCCAAAATTCACTCTCACCATAATGTACCAGGTATGCTTTTTGGTTGGCGCTTTGTTTTGTTACTTCTTTATTTTGTTTTTCTAACTGTTTTATAACATTGTAGTTATTAGGTGCCACCAACGTCCGTTGGATGTTGGAATTGGAGATCAGCGTAATAGGCCGTCGAACGTCGAAATTGGATACCAGCGCAATGCGACAAACGGTAGCTGCGGTCATCCGTCCTTGCGTCTTAGAACTTGGCGCAGCCGTGGCTGTGGTTTAAAAGAATCTGTAGCCAACCGGTGTCTCACACCAGCTGATCCTAAAGTTAAAGCACCTATTTTTGAATGTTGGCTCAAAACCCATATGTCTCAGAGTTGTTACTTTACTTATCTCAAATATTTTTAAGTTTCTTCTTTTTCGATTATGCTTTCTATCTAATATTTCATCTGCTCTCTCTGATTTCAGTAGGAACACCGGTACTGCTTCCAACTTCTATGGGATGCGTTGTCCAATCAGCGTCTGACCGAATGCCAGTGAAGGTTATTTTTTCCCATGATAGGTGTGTAAACACCCATCTTTTCTACCACTTAATTACAATAATAACCGGACCAAAACGTGTATTTTATGTCTTTTATGTCGGAATTATGCGTGGTTTGTGTTTTTGTTGTGATTTAGGATGAAAAGGTGAAAAATGGATAAAACACAGACATTCACAGGCATTTATGGACTTTTATTGAAGAAAAGGATGAAAGACGAAGTCAAGAAGTCAAGAGTGCAAAAAGAACGGAAGTCCACGACCAATTCTGAAGATTTATCGAAGAAAAAGTCAAAAGACGGAAGTTTATCAAAAGCCGAAGAATTCAAGTCTATTTTATTGAAGAATTCAAAGACGAGTTCGAAGAAATCCCGAAGCCAAAAGTCCCTTAAGTTCAAGTTTAAAGAAGATTAGAAGAAAAGGACTAATGACGCAATTAATGAAGATTAATAAAAGAAGGGACTTAAGCTTGCAATTAAGAGAAAAGGAAAGAGGGGAGGAAGCTTCCTAATCCTCCCCTATAAATAGTCATTAGATGTAAACATTTCATTTTGTTGGCTAAGGTGACAATTAGTCTTCCACCATTTAAATACTTGTCATTTACTTTTCATGTCATTTAAATTCATGTTATGCACCTTAATTACCATTTAATTCCAAGTAAGTTTTCATTTTAATTCTTGTCAAATCTTTATTTTATCTTGTCAATCTCTTATCTACCTTTCTCATTCTTTGATTCATGTGTTTATGTTATGTTCATGTTTATGCTTTTATTTTGATCTTAATGGTTTTTGATTATTGTGGTAAAAGTTGTTTGATTTCATGTTTTTAATTGCTTGTTGATGTTATTTCATTGATTCGTTACTGTTTAGTATTACCCGTGTGTTTGATTTTGATTATTTTGTTATTATATCTGCTGCTACTGTTTTCCTTGTTCTTCGGGGGTGTTTGCCTTGTTTTTGATCTTTCCAGGAAGAGTTCCGAGTCAAGGCAAGGAAAGGACTGAAGTGTTCATTCGGAAGTCCAAACTTCCGAACCAAACTTGTTCATTCGGAAGTCCAGAACTTCCGAACCAAGCAGGGTTCATTCGGAAACTTCCGAATCAAGGTTTCATCCGGAACTCCAAAAGTTCCGAACCAAGCTTGTTCATCCGGAACTTTCAAAGTTCCGGACGAAGTTAAAACTTCCGAACCAAAGGGATTCATTCGGAACTCCAAAGTTCCGAACCAAGGGTTTCATTCGGAACTTTTCAAAAGTTCCGAATCAACTTAAAGTTCCGAATCAAGGACCAAAGTTCCGAATAAAGGCTTTTCTTTCGGAAGTCATAAACTTCCGAGTCAAGGTTGTTCATTCGGAACTTCCAAAAGTTCCGGATCAAGGGTCATTTTCCGACTCAAGGAAGGTTCATTCGGAAGTTCAAAACTTCCGAATCAAGAGCTTCATCCGGAAACTTCCGAATCAAGGGGTGACCTAATACTTCCGAATCAAGGCAGATTTTACAAGTTCCGAATCAGTAAGTTCCGAACGAAGCATTGTTTTGGATAGGTGACATATTCAGACCAATTTGTTCCGGATCAAGGATTTTGGTAATATTCCAAGTGAAGAAGAATCATTTCAACCAAAGGTGACATTTAGGACGAGTGATTGTTCCAAACGAAGGTTTATTCCGAATGAGCTGTATTCAGGTTCTTATTAGCTTTCGTCTTTGATTTTTATTTTCAAGCTTTATTTTTCTTGTCTTTTATTTAATTGCACTTTTAGATTATTTGCCTTAGTTTTATTTTAGACTTGCCTTAGTTTTAGTCGCACTTTAAGTTTGCCTTAGATAGATTTATATTCACGTAATTTACTTTAGTTCCTTTAATTTTAGCCTCGTTTTTAAATACTTGCATTTTATTTTAAATAGACTTAGATTTACGTTAAGAGCACTTTTACTTTTAAGTCTTTGCATTTAAATTTAAACACCCAAAAATATTCTTTTTCACCAAAGATGAAATGAGTCACACATTGGGAACTAGATCAATCCGTTAAGATTCCGAGAACACGAACTTATTAATCTTTAATTTTTATACGGGCAAAGCAGTTATCAAATGGCGCCGCTGCCGGCTCTTTTCGTTAAGATCAACAGTTTTCTGTGCTAGACACGTTGCTTTTTGGGATCCGTTCACTTGTGAACGTTAATTTTCTTGCCTAAAAAATTCAAAAATCATAAAAATTAAAAATTGATAAAAAACCATAAAAATTAAAAATTTCAAAAATACAAAAAGATTTTATCTTTCTTGTGTATATATATTGTCTTTGTGTTTGGTTTCTTTTTCTTTTGCATTTTCAGGTGTATGCGTACTAGATCTTCTAATTATCAAGAGCCCGAGCCTCAAGAAGATTTAGATATGGCAGGTGTTAACAACAATAATCAACCACCGCACCTTAATAATAACAACAATGCTCTTCCACAGCCCGATCTTTGGACCATGGAGGAACTTTGTCAACCAACAATGTTTGGACGAGGAGGACCGATTGCGCCGATGCAAATCAACGCTCCTGAGTTTTTGTTGAAGCACCACATGATTCAGCAAGTACAAACAAACCCATTTAGAGGATTGCCTGATGATGATGCCAATAAACACCTCGACAAGTTCATTACAATCACCCAAAGCATGAAGTTGCCTGGGGCCACAATGGATGTACTCCGCCTACAACTCTTCCCACATACTTTATCGCATCATGCCGAGAAATGGTTTGATCGTCTTCCGAAGAATTCTATTCACACTTGGGATGACATGACTCAACGCTTTCTTTCGCGCTACTTTCCACCATCCATGGTCACAAGCCTTCGCAATCAGATCAGCGGTTTCATGCAAGACCCTGATGAATCTCTTTTCGACGCTTGGGAGAGATATAATGTCTTGATCGACCGTTGTCCAAACCACAACATGCTTCCGGTCACCTTGATCGATACTTTCTACAATGGATTGACTTTTCGAGATCGTGATACGATTAATGCAGCCGCCGGTGGCACATTCATGAAAAGGAGACCCGAGGAGTGTAGAGAGTTAATAGAGAACATGACTACTCATCATAAGAACTGGGATTCCTCTGCTTCTTCTAGAATCAACACGAGAGTCAATGTTTCTTCTACCTCAGCAAACCCTGAGATGACCGAACTCACCCGCATGATGGCTGAAATGAGCAAAAGTATTACGCTTCTCGCTTCAAACCAACAACAACAAGTTAAAGCGGTCGCTAATCCTTGTGAAACATGTGGCGGTCCTCACTCATACACCGATTGTCCTTCGACACAAGGAAATCCGGAAAATGTGTATGCCGCTTACGGTAATTATTCACCGGAAAATTACCAAGCTAGACAACAAGGGGATAGAAACCTGCTGAGCTACCGTTCCAACAATTACCTTTCACCCGGTTTTTCTCCTCAAAACCAAAACCCCGCCAACAACTACAATAGAAGCAACCAAATCCCACCTCGTGCTTCTAACCCTTATCAACCACCCACCCAACAACACCCACCCATTAACCCCGATGTTGACACAATCATGAGAACTCAAGGTGAGCAAATCAAGAATCTACAGAGCCAAATAATCAATTTGAAAGGAGATATCTTGAAGCAAGGTAATGACATCAGAACCGAGGTTCGTGAAAACCTTCAATCCTCCTTCATCACTCAAACAACTGAATTAAAGAATCTATTGGCTAGTTTCTTGCCCGAAGCTCAACCTTCTTCTTCCTCGGGTTCTCTACCTTCAAACACCGTCACTAATCCGCGAGCTAATGTGAGTGCTATAACTACGCGTAGTGGAATTACCATTGTCAATCCACCTGACTCACCACCATCATCTACAACTCCTCCACCACCATGTATCCCTATTTCTCTTCCACCTAGTAGTAGTACACCATTACCGTCTCCGCCTCGTCATGACGATGTATCTCGGAAGGACCCTTCAACATCACAACCTTCACCAACTACACCTCCACCTAACCCTTATCAGCCCAGAATCCCATACCCTTCTCGCATAGGCAAGACCAACGAGCTAACCAAGAATGATTGTAATGTAATGAAATATGTGGATATGCTATCTAAAATGACCATCAACATTAGCCTTGTTGAAGCACTTTGCCACATGCCGAAATTTGTCAAAGCATTCAAGGAATTGCTTAGCAAGAAGGAGAAGCTGATTGAACTCGCCAACACACGATTAAATGAAAACTGCTCTGCAGTCCTTCTTAGAGAACTTCCGGAAAAGCTTGGCGATCACGGTCGTTTTGTGTTGCCTTGCGTGTTCAACAAAACTGAAAAATTTACTGCCCTTGCCGATCTCGGGGCTAGTATTAATTTGATGCCACTGAGTGTTTGGAAAACACTATCATTGCCCGACCTCATTCCAACAAAGATGACTCTCGAACTTGCAAACCGCACTCTCGCTTACCCCGTTGGTATAGCCGAAGATGTGTTTCTTAAAGTTGGCACATTTACTTTCCCGGTCGATTTTGTCGTAGTTGATTATGAAATGGACCCTCGTATTCCTCTAATACTTGGTCGGCCATTCTTAAGAACCGAACGTGCTTTAATAGATGTGGCCGAAGGTGAGTTAATCTTACGAGTCGGGGATGATTCTAAAGTTTTTAAAATGGGGAAGCTTACAGGCAAATCTTTTGGAGGCCGAGAATCAGTAAATATGATAAATGTGCTCGATGACTTTACCGTCTATGACAATCCTCTATTCGAGTCTTCCACTGACAATCCACTCTTTGAAGATAATGTGGACGATTCTTCCCCTACTTTGGACGCTTCACCCATTTATGATTCTCAACCGGTCTTCGATGCTTATGATGGTGATGATTCTAGCTCAGACTCGGACGATTTTAATTTTAGTTCTGAGTATCCCGAGCTGCCCACTTTCGATGATTTCGATGAGGCTGATACTCTATCGAGCGATTCTTCACATGATGAAGATCCTCCACCATCACTCGATCCTACTTTGGACGATTATTCATTTGAGGAAGATTTCTCTGAATTTCTCAACACATACTTCCCTCATGAGAGTGATGCTCCTCCTTTTGACTTTGAAGATTATCGTCTTGATCCTACTTTGGATTTGAAGAGCATTTTGTCAAAGGAGACGAAACCGGTCGACACCGAAATCCGTTGCACGTATGATTTGACACCTCTTTGTCCCACTTCTGAGGACGAGGTTGTGCTTCTTTGCGGATCTTCTTCACACTCGGCTGAGCCTGAGTGCTATTTTCCCCTGAAGGAAAAAGTGTTCGACCCCGGTATTGAAGTCTTTAAGCCATCTCAGTATCCACCTGATGGAATAAAAGGAAATATCTTTGAAAATTTTGAAGACATGCTTGCTCCACTTCAACTTTGCTTCCACCGTGCTCCATCGCTGCTTAAAGGAACCTTGCCATTTCTCTTTTGGCTTGCCTTGTTCGCCTTAAGCTCGTTCTTATTGATGGATGAAAACTATGTCTTTGATCCTGGTGGATATTTTTCATGCTACTTCCGTTGATGATCAAGGTCGAGTCAGGCTCACGACTCGGTTAACAAAACTCAAGCGCTTCTTGGGAGGCAACCCATGCATCTATCTTTCCGCTTTCTTTACCATAAGTGTAGGGGGGACCCTTTGGATTGCTATTTCCTCTCCTCACTTCTTAATCAGGGATTCGAGCTTCTATGATCCACTCTTAATGATTCTTGACGAACCCGTGATTCCGTGTTCTACTTCTTCCCGGTTCTATCCTAAACTTTTTTCGATTCATTATTTTATATTTTCTCAATATTAAAATAGGAATCTCTTTAGTTGTCTTTTCCTTTGCAAGATTTAAACAACGTGCACAATGTCCTAAGTGTAGGGGAGCTTACTCCCACATGCTTAAATATTGAGGACAATGTTTATCTTAAGTGTAGGGGGGACTTCTATCGAAGTTAAGTGGTCTTTTCCTTGTTTTTGTCCTCATTTTAACCGAAAAATCAATTTTTCGACATTTTTCAAAATTTTTGATCTATTTTGGCCTATTAGTTGTTATCTTTGTATAGTTATTTTCTTTCTCCGCTAGAATAAATGTTTAATAAGTGGTTTTAATTTTCAAACGTTGTGAATCTTTTGACTCAATCCGAGTTTACTCTAGCTAGTATCCTTAACGTGTTTAAGTCAAGTTTTGCTAGGCTTTTATATAGGGAGCTATAAAACGCGAAAGTCTTAACTCACACGGGTTAAGAACAAGAACTTTTCGCAAGTTCCTATAATTGATCCTAGAGAGTCGTTTATCAAGGGAACTTTAAAATGCGATTTCTAAACTTTAAAGAGTCTAAGAATTTGCAAGATCCTATAGGCGACTCGAAAACCCAAAACTTTGATTTAATAGGCTAAGCATCCACGAGTCTCATTACTTGAGATTTTAAACTGTGGAGAACGAGAGATGATAGAGCCAATTATAAGTTCGGTATTCTTTCATGAATTTATGTGAGTTAATTATGAGCCTATTCTCCCATCGCTTGCTAATAATTTATTTGCTAATAAATAAGGTTGTTCGATTTGAAAAGTTACTTAGCTTCTAGCCCCAGATCGTTTAAAAGTTGCTCGGTAATGACGAGAGTTCATAGCCAAGGCATAACTTATGAAGCGGGGCGCGAAGATTGGCGAGTCCGAAAAGGCCCTAACAAGGCATGAGGGCTATGTTTTGTTGCTAAAGATCCAAAGTGATGTGAAGAATCATTTATCGAAAATCAATATGAAGGATCGAGACACACGACGTAAAGCAAAACTCCCCAAAAGTCATGGAGAAGTGTATCCGAAAAGACCCTAACAAGGTATGAGGATAAATAGATCCAAGTCATAAAAGGAGGCGGATCGTTGTATATCAAAGTCCAAAATAAAGATTGGAGAAAAATGAAGAAGTCGTGGTCCAAGTATGAATCTCTCAAAACTTCAAGTGAAGAAATTCCAATTATGAAGAGAAGACCATTATTTCATGAACGTCTCTCAAGATTTGAAGTATGAAGTCGCTGCCAAATATCGGCCCGAGAAAGGTCTCAAATCGCGAACCAAGTTATGCCAAGATATGAACTTTCTGATATCCCGAGAAGCAGTTTTAAAAGATTTGGTCCTTTAGCTAACTATTGATTAAATCGTGCACTTTATTTTCAGACTAAATAACTATCAAAATAAGTCAAACAATGCATCTTTGTGATCATTCAAGACAAATAATAAAATATAAGAGATACCCATAGGAATAAGGGAGTCTAAGTGAATAATTGGCCCACATGAGTTCGTGTTAGTTTACTAACTTATAATAACAATGATCTGGTTTTTAAGCTTGGTTTGGAGAAAGTGAAAACTTGAGGATGATGATTATTCATAACATTTTCAAAACCCAAGGTATGCTTTTGATTTCTTTATTTTTGAATGTCTTTAATTTTCTATCTCTTTAATAAAGGCCAACATGGATTGATTACGATGAAAAGTGTAATCTTGCTTTGTAACTAATGCATTGCATGAGGACATTGCAATGGTCAAGTGTAGGGGATTTGATAGGTGTGTAAACACCCATCTTTTCTACCACTTACTTACAATAATAACCGGACCAAAACGTGTATTTTATGTCTTTTATGTCGGAATTATGCGTGGTTTGTGTTTTTGTTGTGATTTAGGATGAAAAGGTGAAAAATGGATAAAACACGGACATTCACGGGCATTTATGGACTTTTATTGAAGAAAAGGATGAAAGACGAAGTCAAGAAGTCAAGAGTGCAAAAAGAACGGAAGTCCACGACCAATTCTGAAGATTTATCGAAGAAAAAGTCAAAAGACGGAAGTTTATCAAAAGCCGAAGAATTCAAGTCTATTTTATTGAAGAATTCAAAGACGAGTTCGAAGAAATCCCGAAGCCAAAAGTCCCTTAAGTCCAAGTTTAAAGAAGATTAGAAGAAAAGGACTAATGACGCAATTAATGAAGATTAATAAAAGAAGGGACTTAAGCTTGCAATTAAGAGAAAAGGAAAGAGGGGAGAAAGCTTCCTAATCCTCCCCTATAAATAGTCATTAGATGTAAACATTTCATTTTGTTGGCTAAGGTGACAATTAGTCTTCCACCATTTAAATACTTGTCATTTACTTTTCATGTCATTTAAATTCATGTTATGCACCTTAATTACCATTTAATTCCAAGTAAGTTTTCATTTTAATTCTTGTCAAATCTTTATTTTATCTTGTCAATCTGTTATCTACCTTTCTCATTCTTTGATTCATGTGTTTATGTTATGTTCATGTTTATGCTTTTATTTTGATCTTAATGGTTTTTGATTATTGTGGTAAAAGTTGTTTGATTTCATGTTTTTAATTGCTTGTTGATGTTATTTCATTGATTCGTTACTGTTTAGTATTATCCGTGTGTTTGATTTTGATTATTTTGTTATTATATCTGCTGCTACTGTTTTCCTTGTTCTTCGGGGGTGTTTGCCTTGTTTTTGATCTTTCCAGGAAGAGTTCCGAGTCAAGGCAAGGAAAGGACGGAAGTGTTCATTCGGAAGTCCAAACTTCCGAACCAAACTTGTTCATTCGGAAGTCCAGAACTTCCGAACCAAGCAGGGTTCATTCGGAAACTTCCGAATCAAGGTTTCATCCGGAACTCCAAAAGTTCCGAACCAAGCTTGTTCATCCGGAACTTTCAAAGTTCCGGACGAAGTTAAAACTTCCGAACCAAAGGGTTTCATTCGGAACTCCAAAGTTCCGAACCAAGGGTTTCATTCGGAACTTTTCAAAAGTTCCGAATCAACTTAAAGTTCCGAATCAAGGACCAAAGTTCCGAATAAAGGCTTTTCTTTCGGAAGTCATAAACTTCCGAGTCAAGGTTGTTCATTCGGAACTTCCAAAAGTTCCGGATCAAGGGTCATTTTCCGACTCAAGGAAGGTTCATTCGGAAGTTCAAAACTTCCGAATCAAGAGCTTCATCCGGAAACTTCCGAATCAAGGGGTGACCTAATACTTCCGAATCAAGGCAGATTTTACAAGTTCCGAATCAGTAAGTTCCGAACGAAGCATTGTTTTGGATAGGTGACATATTCAGACCAATTTGTTCCGGATCAAGGATTTTGGTAATATTCCAAGTGAAGAAGAATCATTTCAACCAAAGGTGACATTTAGGACGAGTGATTGTTCCAAACGAAGGTTTATTCCGAATGAGCTGTATTCAGGTTCTTATTAGCTTTCGTCTTTGATTTTTATTTTCAAGCTTTATTTTTCTTGTCTTTTATTTAATTGCACTTTTAGATTATTTGCCTTAGTTTTATTTTAGACTTGCCTTAGTTTTAGTCGCACTTTAAGTTTGCCTTAGATAGATTTATATTCACGTAATTTACTTTAGTTCCTTTAATTTTAGCCTCGTTTTTAAATACTTGCATTTTATTTTAAATAGACTTAGATTTACGTTAAGAGCACTTTTACTTTTAAGTCTTTGCATTTAAATTTAAACACCCAAAAATATTCTTTTTCACCAAAGATCAACTGAGTCACACATAGGGAACTAGATCAATTCGTTAAGATTCCGAGAACACGAACTTAATCTTTAATTTATGACTAGGTAAAACCTAGTTATCAAATAACCTAGTTATCATCCCATACGCTTATTCTATCTACACAAAGTTGTTTTTCCGGTATCTCATGATTTAGGATTCCCGGAAATTTTATATCAGGCCACTCACCCAATCATCAAAGATTGTCTAATACAAATGTTGGAAGATGCCCGAGAGCCAACAGGTTGGTTTCAAACACCTCTACAATGCAGGGTAGCCATTCGTTTTACCTTCTTTCCTTTTTGAAAAATACGAGAATTTTTGTGGGTTTGTCTCCATATTAACATATGTGTTTTGTTACAACTTCAGTTGGTCAGGCGCCTTATAGAAATAGATATGTTAGACGAAGAATTGAGCCCCCTGAATAAACCTCCACCCAAAATACAGGTTTGTTTCGTGCATATATATTTCGTTAAAACAGTAAAGGGTGCATTATTCAGCACACTCGGTTGTGAACGACAAAGTTAGATATTTCAAGATATTTTTTATCAACAGATATTTATCATGTTACATCAATAATAAACGTATATTGTATCAAATTATTATTTATTTGTTATTGTTAGTATCCTTCAAAATTTATCGAACGCAGGTCGAACGCCTTCTTATTCTGCCGATCAAAAGAAAACACATGCGGAATACCTTCTTATTCAGCAGCGTAAAAAAAGGCAGGTTGTTATCCCCCATTTTTAGGTACATCTTATTCTCATCTTCCATAGATGTTTGAATTTATTAATTTAAAATCAAGTTCACTTTGTAGCCTGATACTATAAAGTTTGTTCTTGAGATAAGCCATTATTCGATTCCTCGCACTTTCATATTTTTAATCTTTTAAATATCAATAAACAATTCGTGAAACCAGTTAACAAGAGGCTGACCACTGTCGTTGAATACGAGTATGTATATTGTGGTCAAATTTAGACTATCTATCCCTAAGGAAAAATGAAGTTTTGCGTTCTCACTTTATGCTGTTAGATGCCCGGTTCATGACAAGCCTTACTCAAATGAGGTAGCTTATATTATGACCTGGATGATTTTGAAGAAGGATATCGAGGTGATATTCTCATTTTCTTTATGTTATATTTGATTTTTTTTCGGTTCAGATTAAACTGGAGAAGGTTGATAGAACCAGACCTGCTTGGGATCTCTGTTGGAATCAAAAGTTAATGCCGTTATCACTCTTCTGAAAACAGGCTTGCAAAGCTTCAGAAGTTTTATGTTGATGGCGTCCGGGATGCTTACATTCTTGCTCAGGCTGAGGTGCCAAGAAACATAAATTAATGTGTTGTTGATTTCAATCATGGAAAAAGAGAGACGTGTCCTGCTGATTAATAACTTTGTATGTAGCTCTTAGGGATGATATGATATGGTAAGTGATCAACTGCAGATGGATTGATAACCCTAAACATGACACCACAAGATAAGAGTCGCAGCCTCGACACCTGCGGCTGTACTAGCGGCTAATAAAGCTCCTGCTCCAGCTGTGACATAGTAGGCTTAAATTACTACTTTGTTATCAGTAGTATCTATTTTGGGCACCTTTATTTTTGTGACATTTCTATGTAGTTCAGATATTTGTTGCTATTTATTGCATATGTGTTATTTCAGGAGTATATCTGTTTCCATCAGCTACTTCAAGCGAGGACATATTGGTATGAGGAGTTCTAAGTTGTAGATATGGAAAAACTTATGATGAGAAGGTTAGTAATAAAAGTTGATTATAAGACTTTAACCCATTTCGATATGTAATAGTTGCAGCCGAAAGGGGTGGTGGGAATGGTGTATTTCTAAATTATGGACGGTAGCGTGTAATATCTGTTGTTGAATCGATTAGAGAGAGTAAAATGTTTTTAGGTTCTGCGAGGGCTACATCTGCTTTCGATAATTTGATATCAACTGTTTCTCAAGTTAAGACGCTTATTGAAAGATAGTATGAGGATCCCAGTGTGCTGAAATATACAGGAAGTCAATATATAGATAATTTCAAGATCTAGTTTCAATTCATAATTATTTACTGTAGGCCGAATAATACAACTGCATTTTCCAAAAGAGCAACGGGTGAAGCGTTGACAGAACCCGACGGAGATCTCATTGTCGAGATATGCCATATCATAAATGTTGATCTGAGGTACGATATAATATCTGCATTATATAATTTAAAATGGTAAACAAGCATTGAACGTGATCACGTAGAATATTAATTATGCAAATTGTTCGATATTACTTCTGTAATCATACATTTATTTTATATAAGAAATAATGTTGGAAATACGTTTTTCCCAATAAAGTCTCGGTCACATCTTAGTTAGCATAGATCACGAGTTATAGACTATTTAGAACTTTGTTTCTTGGAGCGACCTCCCTTAGGGGGAGATTGTTGGAAATACGTTTTACGTATTTATGAAGGATCGGTCGCTCCAACGATAATTATGTAATGGGCTCGTGATCTATTTAATTAATGTATAGTCCATATAGCCCACATGTAGGGTGGGCTATATATATCCCCTCCTAGCATGTTAGGAGGGGTTGTTGATTATTCATTTCACAATTATTCATTTCCATCTTTATTTTCTCTCTCTAATTTTCCCCTTTTCTCTCCTTTCTCTCTCTACTCCCTCATCTCCTTCTTCATCTTCTTTATATTTATCATCTAAATCAACCATCTTAATCCATCAAATCCATCATGTAGAATAGGCCAATAATTACGTAGACCTTCAATTGGTATCAAGAGCCAAGGTTTGATTGGTTTATTCTTGCTTTTATTTCTTTTTGATTTTGGTGGGTTTTTGATTTAATCATGCTTTTATATTAAAAAGTTTGTATCTTTTATATATAAAGTTTGTGTTTTTATGTTTTAGATCATAAAAAGTTTGTATTTTTCATAAAAAGTTTGTGTTTTTATAAAAAGTTTGTATTTTTTATTGTTTTTAATCTATCAATTTTATCAATTTCTATATTTTTATCAATTTTTTCAATTTTTTAATTTTAAAGTTTGTATTTTTTTTATTTTTTTTATTTTTTTTCGTTTATCAATTTTCAGTTTTATCCTATCTAGTTTTTCAGATATCAGTTTCTTATATAACTTTGTTATCTAGTGGATCAGTTTTCTTTAATCAGTTTCTACTTTTTATAAGCAGTTTTTATAGTTTTTAATCAATATTTTTTATAATCAGTATTTTTTTATTTTTTAATCAATTGGGTCTCGAGTTTTTGTCCAATATATGTCCTACTGTCCTTCATCATCCAGGTTTTCATCATCTTTGTCCAAAAATATCAGTCCGTTTCATCAAGTTTCGGGTGCACAAAACTTCCGAATCAAACTTAAAGTTCCGAATCAAACTTAAAGTTCCGAATCAAACTTAAAGTTCCGAATCAAACTTAAAGTTCAGAATCAAACTCATAGTTCCGAATCAAACTCAAAGTTCCGAATCAAACTCAAAGTTCCGGACGAAAAAGTTCCGGACGAAGAAACTTCCGAACGAAACTCTTCCGAACGAAACTCTTCCGATTCGGAACTCTTCCGATTCGGAACTCTTCCGATTCGGAACTCTTCCGATTCGGAACTCTTCCGATTCAGAACTCTTCCGATTCGGAACTCTTCCGAACGAAGCATCCAATTCAAACATAACGGCCAACCAAACTGACACACTCACACCCTCTCAAACCAACAAACACAATACCACCCGACTCCCTCATCTCTCGACAACAACACACCTCACACGACTCGACATCACATTCAAGAAAACACCAACACTCTCGACTCCCTCGACTCCCTCTCTCGACACAGACACTCACACCAACACAGACCCTCGTCTCACACCCCCGACAACCAACAGACCCTCACAAACACCCTCGTTTACAAACACTCGACTCGACTCCAAACCCAACCTCACCCTCGACTGACACTCGAACCAACTCAAACTCCCTCATACCCATTCTCGACTCGACCTATTCCCTCACAATACCCTCGACCTCACACAATACACACAACCACCCTCGACTCATAGCCCCGACTCAAACAACACACCCTCACACCACTCGATCTCTCGACCCTCACAACATTCGCTTCGACCAACAAAACCTCACCTCACAAAACTGACAAACTCTCACGATTGACTCACTCACAAACACAACAATCTCAACACAACCCACAAATCTCTCGATCGACTCACCACTGACCCACACTTTCAATTAGACTCGACTCTATCTAAACCCTCCCAAACTGACACCAAACACACCAGAAAGACACGACAGATGAAGAGAAAGGTTGTGATTCGACAATAAAAGAAACACCTACCCGAGATCTTTTTAAAGATCTTGAAGTCATTTTCGTGGATTTTATTCATCATTTGCATATGAAAGCCTCGTTTGACGGAGGAAACAAGACAGTAGGGAGGCGTTATTTTTCTTGTGATGTGAAAAAGTAGAGAGCGGCAGTGAGTTTAGTGATTAGGTTTGAGAGTGTTTTTAGATTTTGGTGGCTGAGTGTTTGAGAGACAGTAAGAAAAAAAAAGAGGGCGAATGTTTTCAGATTAGGGTTAAACTATGTGTATATTTTGGGTTGGGTTATATATATATTATTTTGTAGCGGAGAATACAAGAAAGGTGTAGGATACAGCCACGTTTTTTCTGGATATTACAAAGACAGGGGCCACGTAGTCTATTTTTATATAGTATAAAGTGGATATTTAAAATAATAGATTACGTAATATTAGTTAAGTAACAAATAATAGATTACGTAATATTAGTATAAATTGGATATTTTAAAGTTAATTTTTTTATTTTTTTTTATTTTTTATTAAGTTAATTTTATATATTAGTTTTTCGTACATCGTGTTGAGACGGGTATCTTGAAAGTATTTTTTAAAGTTACCGTGAAAAAATTTTGACGGGTTATAGTGACGAGTTATAGTGGCGGGTTAAAAGTTTTGTGTAGCCGAATTTGAAAACATAAGTAACGAGTCTAAGTAAAGGGCTTTATTTTTCGTGTCTACGGATTTTCTTAATCGGATATTTTTATTTGTACGTGAAGAAAGTTTTTTATCATCAATCGAGGTCTTTTCATATTTATTTACGGATCGTTTCGTTGGTATTCAATGGATTCGTTCAATTCGCCATGTCAAAAGGGAGAAGCGCATAATTTGCAAAACAAAGTTAGGAAAAGCGGCATCATCTCCTTTCAAATGCTCCAGTCTCATCTTGTCACTCTTTCAAGGATTCAAGGAGGGAGCGAATTTGTGACAATCTTTGGTCAAGATCGTCATATTTTCATCGACTCAATTTTCACCACTTTGACCCAACTCGCCGAGCAACTCGACAATGAAAGCTTTAATCACTCTGCATCGGCACTTGCTTATAAGGCTCTTGTGACACAACTCACGTCTTTCCTCCAATTCAATATCATCAAGTCTGAAAGTTCAATGCTTTGCCAATCATTTCTTCGAGATACACATACCGAGCTTCGAGTTTTTCGTGATACAATATTGAAACTCTTGACATCGGTCTCGTCTTTGATTTATGAAAGATCTCGACTTCAGCAAGGGTATGATAATGGAGTGCAAGACTCTTCGATGCAAGAGAAAACTGGTCATACGGTTGAAAACTTGGAGCCTAACGATGCCAAGAGCACAGAATCAGGAGGACAACATGATGCCAGTGGCACGTCAGGGAATGTTCACGAGATTTCTCTTGATGACACCTTACCCATTTATGACGCAGAGCCTGCAAACATGGTACAATGTAATGTTGTTTATGATGTATATGCTGATGATATGCCGCATATTGAGAATTCTGAACCTAATTATGACAAACATGGGATGGAAACGAGTGATAGCAATACCACTTCTGATTCATCCGATGTAAGTCATAATGGGGGAGAGATTGTTCAGAATGCTATAGTACATCATGATAATTGTATTATAACTGCTTCGTTAACTGATTCTGATTCCAGGATTAAAGAGCTCGAAACGATCGTAGCTCAACAATCAAAAGATCTTGAGGATGCCAAACTAGAATTTTCTAAGAAAACAGACAAATTTGAAACATACTTTGAAAAACTTGAAAAGTCAAACGTTGTTCTTGAAAGAAAATTGGATCAAACTGTTCTAGATTCTAAAGCTGAAAAGGATAATCTTTTGAAACAAATTCAACTGCTTGAATCTAAGTTGGCATCCCAAGATAACTTGCTCAAAGAGAATGAGACTTTAAAGGCCCAAGTACAGGAAAAGGTTTTTGCTATAGCTACGTTGAAAAACGAGTTAAGGAAAACTAGAGGACCTAGTGTGGACACTAAGCTTGAAAAACCATCAATCTTGGGGAAACCGCCTACAAATCAGTTCGTCAGACAACCGATTGTCAGACAACCTACTGCATTTAGATCCGAGTGACCACAATCCTCGAGACCGCGGTTTGCCTCCCAAGTTGATTTGGGTCATATTTCTAGAACAGTCACTCCACCAACTAGGCCTAATGTGACTAAATCAGTTTTAGCAAGACCTCATCACATGATTGCCCCTAGTTTCTCTAAGAATAGCTCAATGAACACGTCTAGAACTAGTTCAACTGATGTGCGCCATGATTTTGGTCAAAGGGAAGCTATTCAAAAGACACATGTAAGAAATAGCAATGTCCAACCTAGTCAGATGCCTTCTAGATTACCCAACACTGCTAACCGTAGCATGACGTCTCCTAGGAGCATCGATCAATCATCTAGGAATTACTCGGACATTAAATATGCTACTTGTAAAACATGTAGAAAATGTGTCTTTACGGCAAATCATGATTCCTGTATCAAGAAATTACTTAATGAGGTGAACTCCCGTGCTAGACTTAAATCCCAGTGGGTCGCTAAAATCAAACCCTTTGGTAAAATGTGGCGCCCCACTGGTAGAACTTTCACTCTTGTAGGAAACGAGTGCCCTTTAACTAGGATTGTCTCTGATTCTACGAAGACTACTAGGGAGGAAATTGCAAAGGATGATACATCACTTAAGCCTGAACTTAAGGTTTTCTATAAAAGGAAACGTTTGCCAACCAAGACAAGTGAATCATCTCCTCAGGCCACCTCTGACACAAGAAAAGAAAACCATGAACCCCCACGTGCTTCTAAAATAGATAACTCTAACCCATGCAAAAGTATACAAACTCCTAATAAGAATGCAGGTACCAAAGTTGATGTTCCAAAAGAACGAAGCGGTTCAATCGTTGTATACCGTTCAACTAAGGACACTCTTAGAGTTTGGTTGCTGAAGAAGCAGTTATCGGAGAAACAAGTGTCTCATGGGATTCATGGCTAAGCTCACAAAGGACTTATAGTCACATAACAGACTGTAACTCGATCTCAAAAGACAGGAAAGTTCATCCCGATGATGACTTATCCTAAAAAACGAGAAATTAATTTTTCTCGGGCATGAGCTTACATAAAAAACATTCCAAGTTTTTAAGCTCATGCACTATGGCTCCTCGTTAAAAGACAGACGACGACCCGGACTTCAGAGACAGGGAATTTATCCACGCAACGATAACTTACCCTCTTAACGAGAAATTAAGTTTTCTTGGACACGCGCTTATCCTAAAACCATTCAAAGGTTTTAAGCTCGTGTATAAGGCTCATCATTAAATATCAGATGATGACCCGAACTTCAAAGAAAGGAAAGTTTATCGCCGATGATAAACTTATCCTAACAACGAGAAATTAAGTTTTCTCGGGCATGAGCTAATATTAAAAACATTCGAAGTTTTTAAGCTCATGCACAATGACTTACAGTTAAATGTCAGACTGTAACTCGAACTTAAAATAAAGGAAAGATTATCTTTTATGATAACTTATCCTCTTAACGAGAAATTCATCTTTCTCGGTCATGAGCTTGTATTAAAACATTCGAAGTTTTAAGCTCAGAAAGGAAAGTGTATCTTTTAAATAAGAGAACTTTTCCTCGTAACGAGAAATTAACCTTTCTCGGTCATGAGCTTTCCGTTAAAACAGTCAAAGTTTTCAAGCTCATGAAAAACGACTTCTAAGTAAATGTCAGCTTAGGACTCGTCCTTCAGATAAAAGGAAAGTTTATCGCCGATGGTAACTTATCCTTAACAACGGGAAGTTCACAACTTCTCGGACTTGAGCTCGCTTTTAAGATATTCAACATCTTAAGCTCAAGTAATTGTTTTTTCAAAACTTTGAACACAATTTTTCGAGAATTTTCTCAAAAGGTTTTTTCTAAATCTTTCAAAATTGTGTGTTCAAAAATGTTTTGATAAAAAGAGCATGTCTTCTGGAATCGATAATATTTACGATACTAGAAATGTCATTCAATAATGACACGGGGTTGTAAATAAAGTTCGAGCAAAAGTTCAAACTTTTAAAACATGCTCAAAATGGTTTGCTATTATTTCAGATAGCAACCCGCTTTTCATAATCAAGTCAAGCATTTCACCGGAAAGCTTTGACTCAACAACGGGAATTAATTTTCTCGGGGACGTGACGAGGTGACCAACATTCGTGAACTAGAACCATGTGAATCTTTCATATGATGTTTGATATTCTGATTTGCTATGGGTTCTAATTTCTCTCGGAATCCTCTCGAATTGATCTCGGCCTTAAGTGGAATGATTGTTTTTGGTTACTAAATAAAAGGGTTTGGTTTTTCTAATCTAATAAAAAGTTTAAATATGCTAAAATGAAACCTTAAATCAAAGACAATTAATTTAATGACGATTAATAAAAACTTGAATTAAAATTAAAATTAAGATTAAAATAAAATTAAAATAAAGAAACAGTAAAGAAGCAGTAAAGAAACAGTAAACCTTAAACCTTAAAATGCTCAAAAGATAACTGGATCGGAACTCTAAACTTTGCCTTTGGTTCGGAAGTTTCAGAAACCCCTTGATTCGGAAGTTTCCGAATGAAGACCCTTGGTTCGGAAGTTTAGAACTTCCGAATGAAACTCCTTGGTTCGGAACTTTGGACTTCCGAATGAAGCCCCTTGATTCGGAAGTTTGGCTTCGTTCGGAACTTTCTGCTTGGTTCGGAAATTTTTGCTTTGTTCGGAAGATGTTCCTTGGTTCGGAACTTTTTGGCTTCGTTCGGAACTTTTGTTTGGTTCGGAAGTTTCAGCTTGGTTCGGAACTTTTAATTGACTCGGAACTTTTGAAAACAACACTCATTCGGAAGTTACTGTTCACTCGTTCAGAACTTCTGGGAAACCCAGATACAGAAACAATACCGAAGAACAAGGAAACTAATTTTTAATCCAAAAATCACCAAGTTTTTCACCAAATCTTAAATAAAACTAAACATAAAGCATTTATTAACCATAAGCTACAAATCCCATCAACAAAAACACAAATCCCAACAACTTTTGAAGATCAAATCAAGAAAATAAAAACTTAAGAACTTGAAGATAAATATGAAGATGATCAAGATTAAATGGAAAGATTAAACAAGACTTGTATTGAATGATTAATGTTTTAACAAGATCAAAACAAAGATTAAAACAACAAGATTGGAAGAGCAAAGATTAAAAATCACCAATCACCCTAGTGGTGATGGTGATGGAACGAACAAGAAAGGAGAAAAAAGGGAGGTGAGAAAACTCCAGACTAACTAAAAAACTACCTAGTGGATGTGTGTGAGGGGGCTCCTTTTATAGGCTTGTCCTTTGGTTGGTGAGTGGGCTTCTCCCGTTCTTCTTGTCTTTTCGTCTTTTCAGAAAAGTTTCCGTTTTCGATTCTGATTCGGGATTTGTCGTCGATTAAATTCAACTCGTCTTTTAATTTCTTCGTTTAATAGACTTGAGTTTCTTCGACTTATATAAATATTCCATATTTGGTCCTTTTCTTCGATAAATCTTCGAATAGGCCCAGTGACTTCAAATCTTTTGCATCTCTTGGACAATAGACTTTATCTCGAGTCTTTTTCTTCAGTAAAACCCGTGCAATCCCATGTTTTCTTCAATATTCATCCGGTTGGCTCTGAAAACACAAAAACCACGCATAATTCCAAACAAATGATATTAAATACGTGTTTTGGTCTCGTTTTAGCCAGAATTAAGTGGTAAAAGGATGGGTGTTTACACACCTATCAAATCCCCTACACTTAACCATTGCCATGCCCTCATGCAATGCTTAGTGATAAAGCAAGTTTACACTTTTCTCATAATTAATCAACCTTGGCCTTATTTAAATTCTACTAAACAAAAATTAAAGAAATAAAACTTCAAAGGTAACAAAGGGATAGAAAACCATTTTTACTTTGAAAATAGCTACATGGAAATAACTTGCAAAGAGATCAATGACTTACATTAGGGCTTTTGTGCTGCGAAGATTTATCACCCTCAAGTTTCACGTTCCCCAAACTAAGCTTAAAAACGAGATCATTGTTATTATAAGTTGGCAATTCAAACACTTACACACATGGCTTAATTAAATGCTTAAACTCCCTTATTCCTAGGTGTATCTCTTATATTTTATTTTTGTCTTAGAATGATCATGAAGATGCATTTTGGGACTTATTTCGATAGTTTATTTAGGCTGAAAGCAAAGTAGGACGATTTGATCAATAGTTAGCTAAAGGACAAAATCTCTTAAAACTGCTTCTCGGGATATCAAAAAGTTCATATCTTGGCATAACTTGGTTCACGATTTGAGACCTTTCTCGGGCCGATATTTGGCATGTACTTCATACTTCATATCTTCGAGAGACGTTCTTGAGATAATGGTCTTCTCATCATAATAGAGTTTCTTCACTTGGAGACTTTTGAGGGGTACTCCAACTTTGTTGACCACGACTTCATGATTATTTCTTCAATCTCTAATTGGGATTTTGAGATACAACGATCCGCCTCCTTTTCGGACTTGGATCTATTTATCCTCATACCTTGTTAGGGTCTTTTCGGATAGACTTCTCCATGATCTTTATGGGAGTTGATTGCTTTTCGTCGTGAGTCTTGATCCTTCATATTGATTTTAGGAATAATGCTTTTCACATCACTTTGGATCTTCAGCAATAAAATTGAATCCTCATGCCTTTTTAGGGCCTTTTCGGACTCGCCAATCTTCGCGCCCCGCTTCATAAGTTATGCCTTGGCTATGAACTCTTATCATTACCGAGCAACTTTTAAACGATCTTGGGCTAGAAGCTAAGTAACTTTTCAAATCGTACGACCTTACTTATTGCAGATAAATTATTAGCAAGTGATGGGAGAATAGGCAAATAATTACACCAAGTGAGCTTGCGCAAGAATCCCGACTTATAATTGACTCTATCATTTCTCGTCCTCCACAATTTAAAATCTCACGTAATGAGATTCGTGGATACTTAGCCTAATAAACCAATTAAGGTCTACATGGTTAAGGATACTAGCTAGAATAAACTTAGATAAGTCTATTCGGGTTGAGTCAAAATAAACGCAACGGGCCTAATATGTCAAAGATTTCTAAACTAGCTACACCACTTTATTAATATTTTTGACTTTATTTGCGGGATATATACATATGAAAGCAAAGATAAAAATTTAAAAATTACGACTAAATGGCCAAAGTTAATAAAAAATTTGAAAAATGTTGAAAAATATGATTTTCCGGTTAATTGAAGGCATTTTCATGGAAAAGTCCACTTAAAACTTCGAACTTCGATAGAAGTTCCCCCTACACTTAAGATAAACATTGTCCTCAATGTTTAAGCATGTGGGAAAAGTTTCCCCTACACTTATGACATTGTGCACGTTGGTTAACTCAAGTTAAGGAAGAGACGACTAAAGTGATCAATTTCAAATGTGAGTATGAAGAAAATTGAATCACGATAGTTGAGAGATAGAACCGGATTTCGGATAACACGGGAGCACGGTTCTTCAAAGTTTCCAAGAGTGCACTTATCCCTGTAATCACACCACACAAAGACAAACACATATAGAAGTCCCCCCTACACTTAGGGGATTAAAACATAAAAGGATAGATACTCGGGCTGCCTCCCGAGGAGCGCTTGTTTTTGATAACCGAGTCACGAGCCTGACTCGACCCAAAATTAGTTCATGGGGAACATGGTGAGGGATGCAATCACCTCCGGAGAGGTGTCCTCACCAAAGTACAACTTCACTCGTTGGCCATTCACCTTAAAATTAGGTCCATTAGGTTGAGCGAGCTCGAGAGTACCATATGGAAAAATTTGGGCAATGGTGAATGGGCCGGACCAACGAGATTTGAGCTTTCCCGAGAAGATTTTCAACCGAGAGTTAAAAAGTAAGACTTTGTCTCCAACATGGAACTCTCGGTTTTTAATCTTAGAGTCGTGAATGAGCTTAGTCCTTTCCTTATAGATTAAAGAATTTTCATAAGCCTCATTACGGAGTTCATTGAGCTCATTGAGTTGGATCTTGCGTAGGTCACCGGCTTTGTATATATCAAAATTAGCCCACTTCAAGGCGCAATAAGCCTTGTGCTCCAACTCAATGGGGAGGTGGCATGCTTTCCCGTACACAAGACGATAAGGCGTACAGCCGATCGGGGTCTTGTAAGCAGTACGGAAAGCCCACAAAGCATCATCAAGTTTATCAGCCCATGAGGCACGATGCTCTCCCACGGTTCTTTCCAGAATTCGCTTAAGTCCTCGGTTGGATATTTCAGCCTGGCCATTAGTTTGTGGGTGGTAGGCTGTGGAAAGACGATGATTTACACCGTACTTAGCCATGACTCGAGCAAATTGGTCATTGCAGAAATGAGTCCCACGATCACTAATAATGGCACGAGGCACACCGAATCTAGCGAAAAGAGCTTTCAAAAAGTTACAAACCACCCTTGCGTCATTAGTAGGCAAAGCTTTGGCTTCAACCCACTTTGAAACGTAGTCAACGGCTACAAGGATGTATTTGTTTCCTTTAGACGAAGGGAATGGCCCCATAAAGTCGATACCCCAAACATCAAAGATTTCACATTCTTGTATGAAATTCTGAGACATCTCGTCTTTATGTGTGATTTTGCCTTGCTTTTGGCAAACATCACATTTTTTAACCATATCGTGAGCGTCACGATATATGGAGGGCCAATAAAATCCCGAATCAAACACTTTTTTGGCGGTGTAGTTGGGACCAAAGTGACCACCGGTGGGTCCTTTGTGGCAAGCATCAAGGATTTCCGACGCTGCCGGTCCATCAATACATCGGCGGATAATCAGGTCGGCACATTGTTTGAATAGGTAAGGGTCATCCCAAAAGTAAGTCTTGATGTCGGTGAAGAACTTCTTCTTTTGTTGGGACGTCAATCCTTCCTTGAGAATTCCACCCGCCAAGTAGTTTGCAAAGTCCGCAAACCACGGGGTTTTATTCGACTTCGAGTTTATAGACATTAAGGTCTCCAAGGGAAAAGAATCATTGATTTCTTTGGTCGGATGATCCCCTTGGTAAGGATCCTCAAGTCTGCTGAGATGGTCCGCGGCTAAGTTTTCTGCTCCTTTTTTATCGCGAATTTCGATTTTAAATTCCTGGAGCAGCAAAACCCATCGAAGAAGTCTTGGTTTGGAATCTTGCTTTGTCAACAAGTACTTCAGCGCGGAATGATCGGTATACACAATGGTGGTAGAAAGGACAAGATAGGGGCGGAATTTTTCAAAAGCATAGACAACAGCTAAAAGCTCTTTTTCGGTTGTCGTATAATGCAATTGTGCCCCTGTCATTGTCTTGCTAGCGTAATGGATCGGTTGGAAGTGTTTATTCACTCTTTGTCCAAGAACCGCTCCAATAGCAAAATCGCTAGCATCGCACATCAACTCAAAGGGAAGCTCCCAATTAGGGGTAACCAAGACGGGTGCCTTAGTTAGCTTATCCTTAAGCGAGTTGAAGGCTTCAAGACACTCTTTGGAGAAGATAAAAGGAGTATCTTTTTCCAAGAGGTGGGTCATCGGGCGAGCGATTTGAGAAAAATCTTTGATGAATCGACGGTAGAAGCCCGCATGACCCAGGAAACTTCTCACACCCTTCACGGTTGAAGGTGGAGGCAACTTTGCGATAACATCGACTATAGCACGGTCTACTTCAAGACCGGCTTTCGAGATCTTATGTCCAAGCACGACGCCTTCTTTTACCATAAAATGGCATTTTTCCCAATTCAGAACAAGGCGAGTGTCTTCGCACCGCTTTAGCATACGTTCTAAATTGGCAAGGCAAGAAGAGAAGGAATCCCCGAAGACCGAGAAATCATCCATGAAGACTTCCATGGTTTGTTTAACCATGTCATGGAAGATAGCTAACATGCACCTTTGGAAAGTCCCGGGCGCATTACATAAGCCAAAAGGCATTCTTTTGTAAGCAAATGTACCATAGGGACAAGTGAATGTTGTCTTCTCTTGATCTTGGGGATCGATGGGTATTTGAAAATAACCCGAGAAACCATCAAGAAAGCAGTAATATTCATTACCGGCTAAACGTTCAAGCATTTGGTCCATAAAAGGTAGAGGGAAATGATCCTTTCTCGTGGCATCATTGAGTTTGCGGTAGTTTATACAAACTCTCCACCCAGTAACGAGACGAGTGGGAATCAACTCGTTGTGTTCATTGGGAACAACGGTTATTCCGCCCTTCTTGGGCACACAATGGATTGGACTAACCCACGGTGAATCCGAAATAGGGTAAATCATACCCGCATCAAGAAGTTTGATAACCTCTGTTTTGATGACTTAATGGATTTTTGGATTCACCCTTCGTTGGCTTTGAATTGTGGGCTTGAAGTCGTCCTCCATGAGAATTTTGTGGGTGCAGAAGTGAGGATCAATTCCACGAATATCCGAGATTTTCCAAGCAATAGCCTTCTTATGATCTTTCAACACAGCGACAAGTCGGGCTTTCTCTTCATCCTTCAAATCCTTAGCAATGATAACTGGCGACTTCTTCTCTTCATCAAGGAATACATACTCGAGATGGGGCGGCAACTCCTTAAGTTCTAAATCCGGAGGATTTTCGACGGGAGGCGTATTCGAAGTCGGAGTATCGATAGCAATGACCGTGGGAGATGGAGGCGAAGGATTGTCTTCGGTGAGAAGATTGTCAAAGAAATTCATGTCTTCATCCCCATCGATAGGAGAATCATTAGTAGCTAAATTCGCATCTCCCATGGTATCTTCAAGATTGTTCCAGAATAAATCACTATCTCCAAATAGAGACAATGATGAATCAATAGAGGACACGGTCTCAACATTGGGAAGAGAGGTAGGAATACTTTTGCAAGCATCATTAAAGTGTTCTTCACAAGCCTCATCAAGAACGTCAATACAATTATCGCTCTCATAGGAATAAGGCTGTTTAGACAACTTTCCCATGTTGAAGACTACTTTATCGTCACCCACTCTCATGATAAGCTCACCGGCTTCAACATCAATAAGAGTGCGACCGGTCCTAAGGAATGGACGACCAACAATTAGTGGCACACGGGGGTCCATCTCGTAGTCGACGACAACAAAATCAGCAGGGAAGGTGAATTTGCCGACTCCTACAATGACGTCTTCGGCTATCCCCACTGGATAAGCAACCGTACGGTTGGCTAATTCCAAAGTCATTTTGGTGGGGACTAGCTCTGGGAGAGATAATTGCTTCCAAACACTTAGAGGCATGAGATTAATACTGGCACCTAGATCGGCTAGGGCCATGCATTTCTCTACTCCCGGGAAATTGCAAGGGATAAGAAAACGACCCGGATCACCAAGCTTGGTTGGCAATTTCCTTAAGAGTATTGCAGAGCAATTCTCATTAAGTTGGGTGTTGGCAATATCGAGGAGCTTTTCCTTGTCGCTTAGAAGATCTTTAAACATTTTGGCATACTTGGGCATGTGAGCGAGAGCCTCAGCGAAGGAGATATTGAAATTCAGTTGTTTAAACATTTTAAGGAAATTCGAAACCTGAATATCATCCTTGCTCTTTTGCTTCTCTTTCCTCAACCTTGAAGGATAAGGTATATTGGAAGAAGAGGAAGGCTTTAGAGGAATAGGATCACTCACAACCACGGGTGGAGGAGGGGTAGAAGGAAGAGGTAGAGAAATTGGGGAAGGAGAAGGAGGAGGAATAGGAGCAGGCGACTCGTTCTCCTTAGTCACAACCACCGGTGGAGGTATAGGAAGCTCGGGTTCCTTGGTACCTTTACCACTTCGAGTAGTGATTGCTTTCATCTCCCCTCTTGGGTTCGCAACGGTGTTACTCGGAAGAGTACCCGAAGAAGAGGGTTGATTACCTTGGAAGAAACTAGCCATCATGTTCCTCAGATCATTAGTTTGGCTATCCAACGTGTTTCTCATGTCAGCTCTCAAATCGTTTCCTTGCTTGACCAAGTCTGCCTTCAAGTTGCGCACTTCCTCTTGGAGATTTCACACAATCACATCATTGGTCCTCATGTAGGTTGCAACCTCTTGGTGTAATGCAGTGGTGGCTTGGTTGGGAGGAGCATTGTATGCAGGTGGTTGGTAAGTAGGTTGTTGGTAGACTTGATTGTTACGTTGAGGTGGTTGTTGTTGTTTATGAGGTGGGATGTATGGTTGTCGAGGTTGTTGTTGTTGTTGAGGAGGGCGGTTAAGGTTTTGTTGTTGGTTTGGGTTGTTTGGGGGAAAACCGGGTGGTGAGAGGTAGTTGTTGGAGCGGTAGCTAAGCAAGTTACGGTCACCTTGAGGTCTGGCTTGATAAGCAGGTTGAGGATAGGTGCCATATGCCGCATTCACATTCTCAGCAGGGTAATCTTGGGTGGCGGTACAAGTTGTGTAAGAGTGAGGACCACCGCATATCTCACAAGGTTGGCTGACAGCGTTCACTTGAGCGTTTTTGGCGTTGTTGCTGTTGTTGTTGCTGACGGTGTGGGTGACAAGCGATTCAAGAAGCGTGGTGATTTTGTCAAGTCGCTTGTCGCTGTCACTAGTGCTAGCACTAGCGACATTGGTCCTAACACTCTTGGTTTGCACACGAGATTTATTCTCAATGATGTCCCAAGCAGCATTGGAAGTCTTAGCCAAAAGATTACCCCCTGAGGCACTGTTCAGTGAATCTTGGTCACTCATGCTTAAACCATTGTAAAAAGTATTGATTTGATGTACTTTGGTAAAACCATGTTGTGGGCATTTTCTTAAAAGATCTTTAAAACGATCCCAAGATTCACTGAACGACTCATCGTACTTTTGTTCAAAATTTATGATCTCATTCCGCAAAGCGGTAGTACGAGAGGGTGGGAAAAAGTAATTTATAAACTTTGTTTCCAAATCCGTCCACGAGAGAATACTCTGTGGCGGTTCCTTAGCAAGCCAATGTCGGGCTTGTCCCTCTAAAGAAAAGGGAAAAAGTTGTAACCTTATAACCTCTTGTGGAACACCATTGAACTTGACCGTGTTGGTGAGTTGCAAGAATCTCTTTATATGGTCATGTGGATCATCAATGGTTCGTCCCAAGAACGGTTGAGCGGAGACCATCTGGATAAAGCCTGATTTTAGCTCAAAGTTGTTGGCGGCAATTGGGGGTATGACAATTGGATCCGTGTTGCCATCGACATGAGCTTGCAGCAGTTCAATCATTGGGCGATTATCCGGAAGGAGCTCATTGTGGTTGTTATTGTTCATGTTGTTGTTGTTATTATTGTTTGGAGGTGGTACACCAGCCATGTCTAAGTGATCGAGAGGCTCGGGCTCTTGATAAGACGTGGATCGAGTGCGCATACACCTGCAAAAGAACGAACAAAGAAAAAAAAGCAAAAATATTTTTGGTTTTTATGTTTTTTAATTTTTTTGTATTTTTGAAAATTTTATATTTTTTAGTTGTTTTTGAAAATTTTTGATGAAAAAGAAACGTTCACGGGGAACGGATCCCAAAATCCAAGTTCTCACAAAAAACTTTTGATCTTAACGAGAAGAGCCGGCAGCGGCGCCATTTGATATTCTGATTTGCTATGGGTTCTAATTTCTCTCGGAATCCTCTCGAATTGATCTCGGCCTTAAGTGGAATGATTGTTTTTGGTTACTAAATAAAAGGGTTTGGTTTTTCTAATCTAATAAAAAGTTTAAATATGCTAAAATGAAACCTTAAATCAAAGACAATTAATTTAATGACGATTAATAAAAACTTGAATTAAAATTAAAATTAAGATTAAAATAAAATTAAAATAAAGAAACAGTAAAGAAGCAGTAAAGAAACAGTAAACCTTAAACCTTAAAATTCTCAAAAGATAACTGGATCGGAACTCTAAACTTTGCCTTTGGTTCGGAAGTTTCAGAAACCCCTTAATTCGGAAGTTTCCGAATGAAGACCCTTGGTTCGGAAGTTTAGAACTTCCGAATGAAACTCCTTGGTTCGGAACTTTGGACTTCCGAATGAAGCCCCTTGATTCGGAAGTTTGGCTTCGTTCGGAACTTTCTGCTTGGTTCGGAAATTTTTGCTTTGTTCGGAAGATGTTCCTTGGTTCGGAACTTTTTGGCTTCGTTCGGAACTTTTTTTTGGTTCGGAAGTTTCAGCTTGGTTCGGAACTTTTAATTGACTCGGAACTTTTGAAAACAACACTCATTCGGAAGTTACTGTTCACTCGTTCGGAACTTCTGGGAAACCCAGATACAGAAACAATACCGAAGAACAAGGAAACTAATTTTTAATCCAAAAATCACCAAGTTTTTCACCAAATCTTAAATAAAACTAAACATAAAGCATTTATTAACCATAAGCTACAAATCCCATCAACAAAAACACAAATCCCAACAACTTTTGAAGATCAAATCAAGAAAATAAAAACTTAAGAACTTGAAGATAAAGATGAAGATGGTCAAGATTAAATGGAAAGATTAAACAAGACTTGTATTGAATGATTAATGTTTTAACAAGATCAAAACAAAGATTAAAACAACAAGATTGGAAGAGCAAAGATTAAAAATCACCAATCACCCTAGTGGTGATGGTGATGGAACGAACAACAAAGGAGAAAAAAAGGGAGGAGAGAAAACTCAAGACTAACTAAAAAACTAACTAGTGGATGTGTGTGAGGGGGCTCCTTTTATAGGCTTGTCCTTTGGTTGGTGAGTAGGCTTTCTCCCGTTCTTCTTGTCTTTTCGTCTTTTCAGAAAAGTTTCCGTTTTCGATTCTGATTCGGGATTTGTCGTCGATTAAATTCAACTCGTCTTTTAATTTCTTCGTTTAATAGACTTGAGTTTCTTCGACTTATATAAATCTTCCATCTTTGGTCCTTTTCTTCGATAAATCTTCGAATAGGCCCAGTGACTTCAAATCTTTTGCATCTCTTGGACAATAGACTTTATCTCGAGTCTTTTTCTTCAGTAAAACCCGTGAAATCCCATGTTTTCTTCAATATTCATCCGGTTGGCTCTGAAAACACAAAAACCACGCATAATTCCAAACAAATGATATTAAATACGTTGTTTGGTCTCGTTTTAGCCAGAATTAAGTGGTAAAAGGATGGGTGTTTACACACCTATCAATGTTCTCCATCATTCAGGTCCTACCTCGTAAATTGTTAATCTTGTGAATTCATTATTATATATGATCTTTGCACGTAATAAATACCTTACACTTGTGTTTAAAAGGTATTTAATTTACGTTTCAGCACACCCTCATTAATTTGAGGGGGAGCTTGTGTAATTCATGAAGATAATTGGACTTGCATTTTTCTTCCCAAATTTTCTTAAAATGCTATTAAATCAATTGATATTAAAAATATCGATTGGGTTAATATTTTTAATATGGGGGAGAAAATGTGATTTAATATGGGATATGATCAATCATAAATGGTTTGACTTAACGTGCTAGCTCATCCCGACATGTGTGAAATGTTTTCGGATATCGTGGCATATGTTAAGGGGGAGCAAAATGGATTTGCACCTCAAAATGGATTTCATGGTGACATACACTTACCCAAAACATCTCTATTCACGCCGGTGAAGATTGTGGTGACATAAGGATGGTAGGATAGGTTAAAGTCCAATGATTTCTCTAGAACCGGAGGAATCTTCCCAAGGACATTCCATAGCTAGAAATAGTAGTCCTTAGGAAAGATGGAGAAAGATTGTGAATGATAGGTGTGTAAACACCCATCCTTTTACCACTTAATTCTGGCTAAAACAAGACCAAAACACGTATTTAATATCATTTGTTTGGAATTATGCGTGGTTTTTGTGTTTATTGTGTTTTCAGAGCTAACCGGATGAATATTAAAGAAAACATGGGATCGCACGGGTTTTATCAAGGAAAAAGACTAAAGACGAAGTCTATTGTCCAAGAGATGCAAAAGATTTGAAGTCAATGGGCCTATTTGAAGATTTATCGAAGAAAAGGACCAAAGATGGAAGATTTACATATGTCGAAGAAACTCAAGTCTAATTAACGAAGAAATTAAAAGACGAGTTGAATTTAATCAACGACAAATCCCGAATCAGAATCGAAAACGTCAACTTTTCTGAAAAGACGAGAAGACAAGAAGAAATGGAGAAAGCCCACTCACCAACCAACCACTAGGACTATATATAGATTTTCCTTCACACAATTAGGAGTTAGCTTTTCATTTTTCTTTTTCCAGTTTTCTTAGGAACGGTTCATCACAAACACCATTAGGGTGTTTGGTGATCTTTAATTTTTCTTCAAACTTGTAAGTTTTAATCATTACTCTTGTTACTTTTACATTAATCTATCAATTCCATCTTTTCATTCATCGTGTTCTTCATCATCTTCTATTGCAAGTTCTTAAGTTTCTTATTTGGTTGAGTTTTGATTTTAAAAAGTTGTTGATTTAGTGTTTTTATTGGTGGGATTTGTTTCTTATGGTATTTAGATGATTTGTGTTTAATTTGGTAAAAACCTTTTTGCTTGTCAAGTTTGATTTTGGATTAACCGAGTCCCCTGTTCTTCGCATTTCTACAGTACTGAGTTTCCCAGATTCCGAATAGGGATTCTGGGGGTGTCTTTATTCGGAATATTTCAATTATTCCGAGTAGAGGTTATTTTTCTTCTTTATTCGGAATATCCCAGATATTCCGAATAGCACATATTTTCCGCATAGGCTTGAGATTTTCCGAATAGCATTCTTTTTCCGAATAGAGTCCGATTTTTCCGCATAAGCTGATATTCCGCGTAGGTGCTTGTTTTCCGTGTAGAATGCTGATAACCTATGAATCTATGAAGTGGGTTGATGTTTTCTAGTGAGAGAAACTAGAGAGAGAAAGTGAGAGAATATATGGAAGATTTTATTACTATGAAATGGAAAATGGAACAACAACCAACCCCTTTCCTTAGTGGAAAGGGGTATTTATAGTCCAAGCCTAAACATGGGCTTGGGCCGGTCCATGACAAGCCCATGGACCGGTTCTTACTTAAGTTAATAAGCAAATAATAACTAATTACTAACTACGAGCTATTACAACATGAATATAATTGTGGAGTGACCGATACTTCTAATATACGTTAAAACGTATTTCTAACAATCTCCCCCTAAGGGAGGTCACTCCACGTTACAAAGTTCTAAACCTAGCATACTATGCTAAGTCTTCGTTCTTTAGCTCGTAGTCTTTTCTTCTTTTCTTTCTTTTGTTGTGAATATGTTGATTTGATCTTTTAGGCTTTGACTTGAGAGCATTGTTCTTTGGCCTTTCACGTGCGATCTTTGCCTTTCTTGTGAACTTTGCCTCCTCGTGACTTCATGTTCCACACACTTACGTCTTTTTGTTGAATTCTCGAAAGCTTCAGAGTTTGGTACAGCGGAAGACTTCATCTTGTACTTTCTTGAATTTTTGCTGAACTTTGTTGCTAAAGACATAAGCATGTGGGAACGACTTTTACAGGTACACCGCAACACCACCGTCTTCACTGGTACACAACAACGCCACCGTCTTCAACAGGTACACAGCAACGCCACCGTCTTTAACAGGTACACAGCAACGACACGAATAAAATGGCTTTGAACATTTTATTCTAATTCGGTAGCATTTTACCTCCGGTCGGTGAAGACCGTTGGACGATATTAGATATCGTACCCGTGACGGATAGTTTCAATTAAGTAACTTCCTGACAGGATTTCGCGGGTAAACCCGTTCTCTTTATTCGACCGTCCAAAGCTGACTGCGAACATAAAGAGTGAATCACTTGGATAAATTATCCTTGTGATTAAAAGCCGTCAATTCATGAAACCTGGAACAAGTGAATTTCAATTAAGATTTTCACCATCGTTGCTTTCCAGTTGTCACGAGCTCAATTCATAAAGAATCTTGCACGTTACCTACCAAGTGCTGTTTGATGTTGACACTAGAAGGATTTCCACTCGTCACTGTGATCAATAAAGAGTCACTCTGAGTGTTCTGGCAAGATCATATGATAATGCGAAGAGGCCTGGAACGAGTTTAAGTTCAATTAAGAATTAAACCACTGTTACCTTCCAGTTTTTCACAAGATTGGTTCTAAAAGAACCGCACGTGTAACCTACCATGAGCTTGTTTGATGTTGGCTCAAGCAGGATTTCCATCTTCATTGTAATACTTGCGTATTACTCGGATGTTCTGGCAATATTACAGGAATACTGCGTAGGACTCATGAAAATCTCTTACTTTTCACAGTGTGTGAGAAAGCAAGGAATAAATGGAAAGTGTCCTAATGAGACTTTTGATGATCTCTTGGCTCTAGACTCGATTGTGCGTTTTGATTTAGTGAGCGATGGCTGGAGAGGAGTGCCACCTTATTCGGAGTGAATAAACCAATAGATAACGTGTTGATCTCCGTGTGATTAAAACAAATACCTTTTGAGAGATATTTGAGTTAGCTGGGGAAGGGTTGTGCATTGCATCACTGGGTCCATGATGTCTTTCTTCAATACCGAGAATCATTAACAAAAATGACCTCAATAGCATATGTATTGACCCGGTTTCTGCCTAAAGTTGTAAGGAGGGCTTCTTTCTTTACACCCTTTATCTTTACATTTCTTTTTCATTCTTCAACCCCTTCAATGCTTACCAATACGTCATCACTAGCACCTTGTTGTGATTGTTCCAGTGCTAGCTTAAGTACTTGGTCGGCATTCAGCTACGTTCACATTCTTTCTCCATCTTTCCTAGGACTTCTAATTCTATCTAAGGAATTGTCCTTGGGAAGATTCCATCGGCTCTGATGAATCATCGGACTAAACCTATTCCTACCACCCTTTTGTCACCACATCCGTCGTGAATTAAGCGTGTTTTGGGAAGGACTTGCCACCATGAAAAATCATTGAAAATCACCTAAAGTACTTGTGATATTGAAATCAAAAGTTTTGTACCTTAGGTGTTTTGTTCATCAAAAACGCTCCCCCTTAACACGTGCTTAACACATATTAAGTTGGATAATCTTTAAGTCTTTTTCATCTTTTAGCCAAGTATCACTTAAGTCTCCTTAATCCCATTTTCTCCCCTTATCCAAAATGTTAACCATTAATATTTGGGATATTGAATGGATTAACCGGTCTTTGGGTAAAAATGAAATCGATGTTTGGCCATAGAACAAGTTATTGCTCCCCCTTAAGTTAATAAGGGATAGTTGTAGTGCTTTAGTATGATATATTTTGAAAGATTTAGAATCTCGTGAGAAATTCTTGAAAAATTATCATACCTTAACACTACAACAAGCCATTAAAGCACATTATTCACAAATATACATATTCACAAATAATACCAATATAGAGTGACCTGAAGTGTACGACCCATTAGATGGATCGTTGCAGTGTCCTGTAGTGCACTCCATATGGTCTACCACCCACAAATCTTTCCAAGCTCCTCATCAATCTTCGTTCACGGAGCTTCTGATCGATCTTCTTGATGACATACTTCGCCATCTGCCGGTAACCTGGATGCCAATCCTCCGTCATTTCTGGCAAAGTCCCACCCGAGTTCAGATGCTCCAACTTGTCTCTGACTTGTATAAGAGTGCCATCACTATACTTGTGGAGCTCCCCCACCCTCATAAACTTCATCAAACCTCGACTGTTTAAGTAGAAGATGCCGGAATTCGGAACAGAAATGCCGGTATAATGACATCTTGCTACATGTTGAGGTAACACTTGATTCACAGGACGGGTTAAATTGAGCTTCCTCTAATAGCTTTCAACTCCCAACTGAAGATCTTCAACTCGTGTCTTGATGACAATGCTTCGTGTGAACATACGCAGTGCTGTATTCAAAGCGATGAGGTCTTCACGAGGAATATGTGTGAGTTGATCTCTGGTCATCAGAAGCAGCATATCTTCGATATCCTCAAGGCGAATGATGGAAAAATCTCCCTGCTGGATTCTGTATTCCCTGTCATCCTCCCTTTTCAAACGAATCTCCGTCACATGATAATAGCCGTTCTTGGCTTCTGTTTTCATCCCTAAAATGCTGGAGATGCGGATATCGGATCTAACTGAGCTTCCAGAATTGACCAAGCAGCAACCCCTGTACGCCCTTCGGACTCGTTCGTCCCAATGAGATGCACCTATGACAGCATACATATCATAATTACGATTTATCTTAGGGACCCAGAGTCGGTTTACCTTTTCCTCGATAAAGGGTATTGTCCCCCAGTTGGCAGCTTTCAGCAATGTCAGGGATGTTGCGTACTTTGATGACCCCTTCAGTAGATACACCAGATCATTGGTGACAAAGAAGTCAAGAGCAATCTGATTATCTTGATCCATTGGAGGTGGAGCTCTTTCTGATTCATGAAGACCTGGCCGTTGAACGGTATTCAGAGCCTTCAGGATCTCCTCGGCATAATATTCGAACTCCATTTGGGTCAACCGGGTTTTGGCGCGAAGTCTTTTATCTTTCAGTACTTTCTTCACCAAAGATGGAGTAACCGAAGTCTTATACTCATGAGCAAGAAATGCACATAAGTCAATCGGACTTCGGATACGAAGATACAAGACATCTTTGTCGGCGTCGGTGATCGGATCAAACTGCGCCGCTGCCGTGATCCAAGCCTGTGGTAGAGCAGTCTCGTCGATTTCCAACGTGTCCTCCCAGTTCCTTGTGCTTGGTTCAGGTATAGTAGATTGTGGGTTTTGTTGCTGAGGAGTGGAGACGTGAACATCTGCTTGTTCTGATTCAGGCATGTCAGCAGTGTCATGGACAGGTGAGTGTTGTGCAGCTTCTGGTTCGGTTACCGATTCTGCAATCACAGGAGTAACAACACAAGAACTAACGGGGTTAGTGGTAACAGGTATTGATGCATGGATAAATGTACCAGGAATAGATGACCCTGTAGTGGCATTCACGTCATGGCGCCACTTCGATCGTCTGGATTCCGTGGATGTAGATTTCTCCTTTGGTGCTGCATCTTTCTTGGATTTGGTGCCAGACTTAACCACTTTCTTTGAGCTGGCGCCCTTATCCCCTTTCTCACGCTGTTCACCTTTATCCGCATTGCTCCCCTTAACACTCTCCTGGTGACCATCACCACCATCATTACCATCATTATCATCATCATCTACATCCTCATCATCATCATTCTCATCCTCATCCTCATCATCATTTTCATCTTCATCATCATCATTCTCATCCTCATCATTCTGATCCTCATCATCCTCATCATTCTCATCCTCATCATCCTCCTCATTCTTATCTTCTTCTTCCTCTTCTTCCTCCTCTCCACCAGTACCCTCTTCTTCGTCGCTCTCTTCCCTTTCTTCTTCAGGGAGAATGTGGTAGGGTACCACACTTCCAAACGTCTTGAACAACCTATCATCCTCCATGATAGCGTCATTCAGGGATTTGAAGAGAGCCCGTTGTTTCCTCGATTTATCAAACGATCCAAGTTCCTTCATTCGAGCTTTGAGGATCTTCTTAAGTTCAAAATCCGTCAAGTCATAAGCGATCTTGTAGGCGGCTTCTGAAGGATTGGATGATTTGATCATTAAGTTGTCAGCTGCAAGCGTCTTCAAATCATCACGCAGTTTAGGCATTAAGGATTCAATGGAGTCTTTCACTCTTTGCTCAATAGTAGCTTCAAGAGCTTCTTTTTGCTCTTTAAAGTCATCCTTAATAGCTTTAAGTCTTGCAATTCGTGCTTTATGCCTAGCAGCTTCATCCTTTTTAACCTGAGCAAGTTCTTCTGCATGAGCTTTACGTGTAACTTCCATGTCTGCAGCGAACTTGGCAATCAACTCTTCTTGAGCTTTCCTTGAAGCTTCTTCACTTTGAGCTCTTCTATTTAGCTCTTGGCGAAGTTCAGCCATTTCTCTCTTTTGATGATCCACGTGTTTATCCAACATCTCGGCCATCACTATTGCTGCCATTGCAGATGTTGCAGAGCTGCTCTGGGTTGAGGGAATAGGCTCGGTTGTGACTGCGGTGCTAAGGATGGGCTTTGGTGGTGGTGGAGGAAGTGGTGTAGAAACCTGTTTGGTTGGTAAGGGTTGAGTTGGTGGAGGTTGAGTTGTTAAAGGTTGAGTAGAGGCCTTTTCAATACCAGCTGAAATAGGGATTGAAGGCTCCTTCGAAGTGGAATAATGTTCAGGTAACCCAAACTCATCAACATCATCAGGTTCCATGTACTCATCCTCAACGTCTACTCTTACACCTGAACCACTACCGCCAGTATCTTTCCTGCTCCTTTGAATGGCTATCTTCATTATTTGTTTCTCAGTTTTCTCAAGATCAGGATCAGCAATATTTTCTTCGTCACGCAGACGCATCTCATCAGCCTTACCCTTTCCTTTCTTACCCTCTGTCTTCTTCTTCTTGGTTTTGGGCTCAGGTAAATCTGATTGCTTCCTTTTACCTTTGCTTTTAACCGTGGTAGATGAGTCTTCACCTGCTAGAAGGCTTGCTCGTTGATTCTCAATTTCCGTGAGCAAGTTCTTGTAATCATCAGATGCAATGATCTCATCGGTCAGAAGATGACTGGGAATGGGACCAGGAATAACCGTATTCGAATGAGTCTCCTGCCTTAAGTCTACCAAATCATCATCATCTATCATGTGGTGACGACTACCTGCAAGCTTGTTAATGGATGCATCGTTTTCCATAAAGTAATGGATAATCAACTTAATAAACCTAGGGTACTGGTAAGTTTTAACTTTACCCTTTGTGTTAGTGAAGAGTTGAAAAGTGAACTCCTCCCACAGCAGTGATGCATAGTCAATACCCATACCTTTAAACATACCATAAAACATCTTGATGATTGGTGGACGAACAGCATCATACCCAGTTGTTTTGGGTGTTAAACATCGGCTTAGAATCCCAAAAATAGCTTTCCATGGTTGACCAATTTTGGCAGTAGTAAACTCAGACGGGGTTCGTATGTCAAGACATCCAATGGCGGTGAACATCTCCATCATCTGGTCCTTGGTTGGGTTGGGTGAGTATGATGGTAGACCTTTGAGTATCGGTCGAAATCCAAAGATCTTCCTGAAGTCTGACACAGTAAGCGTCTGCTGCTTGTTGTCCAAGGAAAAAGTGGTCTTGTTCGACGTCCTCTCTTTGGTAGCCCAGAACTCGTAAAGATATTCATAGGGCACCGAAGCACTTCTCCTTAGCGCATACTTGAAGTGAGATTTATCAAGCATGGCTGTAGCTACCTTAAAGCCATTATGGGTAGAGTGAGATACCTCCTTCAGACGGTAGTTGTTTGGAACAAACTTTAGAGTCTTGGCTTCGGCAATGGCGGCGGCTCTGTTGTCTTGTAGTTGTTGTACGGTAGGGTTAGTCATCGTCTCTGCTTAAGATAAAACACAAAGGTTGATACAAACAAGTATGAATATCATTATGACGTTAAACCTAAGCATTGTACATATGACATAATCCCTTAAGCTTTGAAATCATTCAAACATCTTCTATTCGGAAAAATCACACCATTCGGAATAATAGGTCTATACTGAATATAAGTCCTATGCGGAACATTAGTCTATTCGGAACATATAGCCTATGCGGAAAAAACATCCCTATTCTAAATAAAATACTCTATTCGGAACATTTGGGCTATGCGGAAAAAATTCCTCCATTCGGAACATTTGGGCCTATGCGGAATAAAGTCCTTATTCGGAACATTTGTCCTTATTCGGAACATTTGTCCTATTCGTAACATTTGTCCTATTCGGAACATTTGTCCTATTCGGAACATTTGTCCTATTCGGAACATTTGTCCTATTCGGAACATTTCCTATTCGGAACATTTCCTATTCGGAACATTTCCTATTCGGAACATTTCCTATTCGGAACATTTCCTATTCGGAACATTTCCTATTCGGAACATTTCCTATTCGGAACATTTCCTATTCGGAACATTTCCTATTCGGAACTTTTGCCCTATGCGGAACTTTTGCCCTATGCGGAACTTTTTGCCCTATGCGGAACATTTTGCCCTATGCGGAACATTTTGCCCTATGCGGAACATTTGCCCTATGCGGAACTTTTGCCCTATGCGGAACTTTTGCCCTATGCAGAACTTTTGCCTTATGCGGAACTTTTGCCTTATGCGGAAAAAACTTTTCTATTCGGAAAAATTTCTTCATGCGGAAAGTTATTCTTACGCGGAAAAGTTTTGCAACACTTATATTTTCTAATTGAGCATACAATCGAGTGATTCAAATGTTCTAATGGACGAATCTGGGCAATTAAACCTATTCCGAATCATCCCCAGGCAAAAACCCCAATTAATTAAACACTAATTAAACAGTAATTTCATTTGATTGAATTTCCACTTTAAACAGTTAATTAACTAGATGTACATGAAAAATTAATCCAGTTTAATACCTTTTGTGAAGATCGGATCTAGAAGATGTTGATTGTTTTCTTGTTTGTGTGATTTCCGTGAGTGTGTGTTTGTTAGACTAACAATGGCGGCAAAGAGATAAGTAAACAGTGAAGGATTTAGAAAAAACGGGGGGGAAGGTTTTGACTAGGTCAAATTTTCCATAAGTTAGACATGTTGTCAACTTTGCCCCCTCAATTCTTCTTTTTGCTTCATTTAATCATTTTGTTTTGGTTACCAAGTTTTGATACTTGTCACATTGATCCTATCTTATGTTAACTATCCGAGCCTTAGTGATTAACTTAATCTTAACACAAGCACAAAACTATCCACGACAAACTTTTAAGCAACAACACTACAAATGCCAAAGCAATCCAACCATTAACCATTAAGCTTTGTGAGTTTCCTTGAAAACTTTTGAAGATCTTTTTGATGTGAAAGATGATGAAACATTTTCTCCCCCTTAAACGATGACCCGTTTTCTATTTAAAGAGCTGTAGTCATTGTTTAACGAGGCACATGATGATGAAGAACATTTCCCAATTGATATCTTGAAAAAGTTTGATTCGTGGTGTCAATAAGATTTCTCTTATTTTAACAAATTAATGCACTGAGACGTACACCAATTCGTGTTAGACCAAGTTGTAAAGTAAACTTGATCCCTTTGCATGATTTGGCTTGTAAATCACGCCCGAGAAAATTAATTCCCGTTCTGAGCCAACGTTTTCCAAGGAAATACGTGACTTTAATATGAAAACCGGGTTGCAGTCAGAAATAACTACAAGCCATAATGGGCATGTTTTAAAAATGTACAACTTTTATACGGACTCTATTTATGGCACCGTGTCAATATTGATCGACATTTCTAAGGCCGTAAATATTACCGTACTAAAAGACATGCCCGATTTAAAACGAAAAATATTTTTGGTTTTTCTTGATTTTATAATTTTTATGGTTTTTCTAGGTTTTATATTTTTTATGGTTTTTCTTGGTTTTATATTTTTGTATTTTTCTTTTGTGGTTTATATATTTACGATAATATACATGATCACAACCAAAGGATACTCTGAATAGTTTACCACGACTATTCAGCTGATTCTTCTGCCAACTCTTTGAGAGTCGCTGGAGTGAATGATTTCATGCCAAGCTTGTCGATCAAAAACTCGATTCGTCCTCGATCTAAGGCTTTGGTGAACATATCCGCCAGCTGGTACTCAGTAGTGACAAAATACAGCTCGATCACTCCGTTCTCCACCTGCTCCTTGATGAAATGGTAGCGAATGTCTATGTGCTTGGCCCGGGAGTGTTGAACATAGTTGCAGCAAAGGGCAATGGCGCTCTTGTTGTCACAATACATCGGGATTTTGTTAAATCCAAGACCGTAGTCAGTTAATTGTGATCTCATCCAAAGGACTTGAGCACAACAACCGGACATGGCGATGTATTCAGCCTCCGTGCTTGATATTGCAACGCTTTTCTGCCTTTTTGAAGACCAACTGATCAATCTATCTCCTAGGAGTTGCACAGATCCAGAAGTGCTACGCCTCGTATCTTGACATCCAGCATGATCGGCATCTGCGTATGATATTAAAGCAATCGAGGAATCTTTCGGATACCATAGACCACGATGAAGTGTTCCTTTTAGATACCGAAAGATCCTTTTCACAACATGTAGGTGCTTTTCGGTAGGCCGAGCCTGATACCGGGCACACATGCATACAGCAAATTGCAAATCAGGCCTGCTAGCAGTCAGATAGAGAAGGGTGCCAATCATTCCACGGTAAAGTTTCGGATCGACAATAATCCCATCCCTATCTTCATCTAACTTGGATTTCTCCACCATTGGAGTGTCTACGGGGTCACAATTCTCAAAGTTATATTTCTTAAGAGATTCTAGAGCATATTTGGATTGATTAATAAAGATGCCTCTGGGATTCTGAGAAATCTGTAATCCTAAGAAAAATGAAATTTTTCCCATCATCGACATCTGAAAGCGTGTGGACATTATCTTCTCAAATTGTTTAGACAATTCTATGTTAGTGGCAGCAAAAATTATATCATCAACATAAATTTGTACCAGAAGCATGTCGTTGCCTTCCTTGAGAGTGAATAGAGTGGGGTCCACTTTGCCTTTGGAGAAGCCTTCCGACATGAGATATGTTGACAGGAGATCATACCACGCGCGTGGAGCTTGTTTCAACCCATAGAGAGCCTTCTTAAGCTTGTACATATGGTTAGGAGACTCCGTACTCACGAACCCATCCGGTTGACTAACATAAACCTCTTCCCTTAGTTCGCCGTTCAAAAATGCCGTCTTCACATCCATTTGATAGACGATCATGTTCATATGAGCAGCAAACGCAAGGAATAGTCTAATCGCCTCCAATCTAGCCACAGGAGCAAAAGATTCCTCAAAGTCTATACCCAAGACTTGTTTATATCCTCTAGCGACCAATCTTGCTTTATTCTTCAATACCGCACCCATCTCATCAAGTTTAACCTTATAAACCCATAACAAAGTAAGGATGTTAACCTTGTCAGGGCGAGGAACCAATTCCCATACTTCAAGTCGTTTGAATTCATTGAGTTCCTCCTGCATAGCTTCGATCCAAGATGATTGGGTCATAGCCTGCTGCCAATTTTTGGGTTCAACTTCAGAGAGAAATGCGTCAAAGTAACAATAAAGTGCACTCTCTTGTAATTGATGGCGCGTAGAGACTGGTCGATCTAGATCTCCAATAACATTCCTAATTGGGTGATCTTTTGTCCATTTAGTGCTATGGTTTTCAATCCTAGGTGGTCTGGAGTGAACAATAGAAGGAGCTTCTTCTGAGGTAGATGCGGCTGAAGGGTTTTCAGGGATCGCTACACCAAAGAAAGGAAGCTCTTGCAAGTGAGCATATTCCAAGTCGTGATCAGTAGAATCCACTTCCACATCATTAGGCACAAGTAGGGGTGATGATTCAGGTGTGGTTTGAGAATCACTTGGTGAAGGTGCATCCGGTTCATTGTGAATTGTAGATGCATTAGATAAAGGTTCATTAACTTGAGCAACCACTTCAGGTATTGGAGCAATTACTACAGGTACTGGAACTTCATCAGTCGGGGGATCAAAGAATTCATCAAACAACGGTTGAAACAGTTTATCCCACTCGGGCCTTGATGGTGGTAAAAATGATGTAGAAGTAGGATTGTTGGGAACTAATCCGGAACTTATAGCACCGGGTCCCATCTCATGAAGCGCGGGTTCAGAGCTGTGTTGCTCAGAAGCCATCGCTGTCAGCTCGTCGAAATCTGCGTCCATAGTTTCTACAATCTTGCCAAGACGACGGTTATAGATTCGGTATGCTCTTTTGGACGGTGAGTAACCAATGAAAATACCTATATCGGCTTTAGGTTGAAGCTTACCCAAGTTCTCACTATTAATGTTTGGATAACACAAAGCACCAAACACATGAAAAAATGAAACATCAGGTTTGCGGTCATGTAGAAGCTCATAAGGTGTTTTTCCATGGCGTTTCCGAACGATAGAACGGTTTTGGGTGAAACATGCAGTAGAAATAGCCTCTGCCCACAAGAACAATGGAGCGTTTGCATAAATAAGCATGGTCCTAGTAGCTTCCATAAGTGTGCTATTTCGTCTTTCAACGACACCGTTTTGTTGTGGAGTGCGTGCAGCGGATGTTTCATGTGATATACCAACTCCTTCATAATAATCACGAAGAGTTTGGTTTACGAACTCTGTACCATTGTCTGTACGAATACGGCGGACAGTGGTATTCAAACGTACCTGAATGAATTTCAGAAAAGTAATGATAGCCTTCGGAGCTTCATCCTTTGTACGTAAAAATCTAACCCATGTAAACCTTGAGAAATCATCCACAATGACGAGAATGAATTTCTTACCGCTCACACTTTCAGTTCTCATCGGTCCACAAAGATCCATATGCAAAAGATGAAGTTTTTCTTGATTAGTGTCTTCAGCTTTAGGTTTGTAAGATTTCTTGGTGCTTTTCCCCCTTGAACACGCGGAACATAAATGGTCCTTGTGAAATTTAAGCTTGGGAAGACCACGAACTAACTCGTTTTTAGCCAGATGATTAATAGCATCAAAATTAAGATGAGATAATCTGCGATGCCATAACCATGACTTGGTCTTAGAAGCTTTAGAGAGAAGACATACTGGAGAAGCGGCCATCATGTCTTGTAAGGACAAAGTGTAAAGATTTGCACCACGAGATCCCTTCAACAAATCTTTTCCTTCCAAGTTGTGGATGAAACAAGTGTGTTGTCGAAAAGCAACCTCAAGGTTGGAATCACAAAACTGTCCTACTGAGAATAAGTTGTGACCAAGACCTTCTACATAGTATACCCTAGAAATCGTCACGTTTCCAATCTGATATTCACCGTATCCCATAATCTTTGCTATATGATCATTCCCGAATTTAACCGTACCGAGAAACTTGCTGACGAAATTTCGGAGCATCGAGCGATTTCCGGTCATATGTTTTGAACAACCGGAGTCCAAATACCACAGGATGATTTGGACCACCTCAGATTTCTTATCTGGCCCTAAGCTGGAGAAAGTTGCCATGAAAGCAGCCTTTGCAGTTTGAAAGTCATCACAGTCGGAATCATACGCATCAAGATCATCGGCTTGGTAAGCTGCATTTTGCGTAGTGACAACGTCTTGTTCAGCAATCCCTGGGTCAGCAAGAAATGCAAGCTCCTCTTCATCAAGTTCCCTTCCTTGCGCCTGAGCATTTACCAGATAGATCTTTTCTGCAAACCACTGTCCATCCCTTTTCCTCTTGGGTTTCTTACAATCCCTGGACATATGACCCTCTTCTTTGCAGTTGTAGCAGGTAATTATTCTCAACTTGCCTGTATTAGCCCGTGGAGGATTGTTGACCATTGGAGCAGGAGCAGGATTGATCGTGCGAGCATTGGTTGAAGTGGAAGGTCTCCCCTGATATGGTTGAATTGGCTGTACCATTACTCTGCCATTCTCAATTGTAGCTTGTTGGCGAGAATTGGATGAATTCCTCAACTGATTGTTGGTAGGAGCTGATCCTCTGTATCCTCGTTTGCTTAAAGTTCTTGTAAGATATGCAGACATAGTAGTTAGCACTTCAACTGGGTCAGCTCCTTGTTGGAAAACAGGAACAGGGACTTCTTCATCATCACAATACAGTGCTTGATCTGGATGAGCTGCATAATCAGTAGAAGGAATACTCATTTGATCAGGGTAGCTTGTTGGATATGCTGCATTCTCTTGATAAGACGAATATGAAGGCTGAGCATAAGGTGCAACATTTGCTGGATGAAGTTGTGAACCATACTGTGGTGAAGGTGCATTGAACCGATACTGTTGCTGATGTGAGGTGGGAGGTTGTGGTAGAATCGAGTATTGTGGGAAGGTTGGTGTCATATAAGGTGATGGATGATAGGCTTGATGTCCCAAGATATAAGGTGTGTTGTTGTGTGACAAGCTTGGTTGATTCGCCATCAAAGCTAAGGAATCTGGATGCATACCGCGAGGAGAACGGTGCATAATCACATGCTTCTCATGTTGCTGAAGAAAAGCATAGATTTGATCTAAGTTGCACTTATGCAAATCCCGGGTTAACTTCACATCGGTAATATACTCACCCCATTCAGCTTGAGGTAAGGTATTCAAGAACTTGGTGTTAACCTGGAATGGAGCAATCACCAGATTGTATACATTCAGATCATTCATTAAAGTGGTGAATCTGAAGTAATAATCGTGTAGTGTTTCCCCTGGGCTGTATGTGAATCGATCAAACAAATCATACAGCTGACACTCCCTTTCTTGTTTTGTGAGAGACGTGCCTTGTAACAACACCTTTAGACGTTCCCACAAATCTTTGGCAACCGTATATTGACTAACCATACGATAAATATCATGCGGAAGAGCTTGGAGAAGTGTCTGTAGAGCCTTTTCATCAGCATCAGCAATGAGTTGTTGTGCCGGTGTGAGTTCTTCATATTCTCTTGGTCGAGTCACTTCGTCAACCTCAATGGTACCATAGTCGAGTGGACCATTCAAAATCGATTTGACCATAAGCCTTCCGTATGTTGGTTTGCCCTTTAAGTATTGCATCATACGACCCTGCCATGCCTCAAACACCTCTTTAATAAGCATCGGTGGACGACTATCAGTCCCCGTTATGATCGAGATATCCGTAAGAGATGTCATCTGAGGCATTAATGAACTTGGATTCATTGTGATCACTTAACAGACTCAAAGATTATCGGTTGATCGAGCAGTGAAGAAAGGTTGAGAATTTGTGTTGTAATTAAATCCACTAAAGATCGTCGAAAAAACTCAAATACCCCTTGAACTTGCTTATACGGAATAACCCAAACTCAGAATAAATCCTTATTCGGAATAACTTCTATTCGGAATAATCCTATGTTGAAAAAACCCTTACACGGAATAACCTCTATTCGGAATAATCCTATTCTGAAAATGCTCTATTCGGAATAAACCTTATGCTGAAGAAACCTTATGCGGAAAGTATGGCTATTCGGAAAGTATGGCAATTCGGAAAGATGGTGCTATTCGGAAAGTACGGCTATTCGGAAAGTATGGGCTATTCGGAAAGAATTACTATTCGGAAAGATGGTGCTATTCGGAATAATGGTGCTATTCGGAAAGATGATGCTATTCGGAAAGAATTGCTATTCGGAAAGTTGCTGCTATTCGGAAAAAATTTCTTATTCGGAAAAATGTGGCTATTCGGAAAGTTTCTTCTAAACGGAAAGTCTATTCGGAAAAACCCTTCTATTCGGAATACTATCCTATTCGGAACTTCTATTCGGAATAAACCTTCTATTCTGAAAACCTTCCTATTCGGAAATCCTATTCGGAATAATCTGGAGAAATGTTTCCGAGACTTCTAAAACAGCTTTAATCACCGATTTTTGATCCAAAACCACAAAAAGTTTTATGATTTTTACCAAAATAAGCTAAACCCAATCCTTATCAATCAATCCCAATAACAAAAACACCAAAAATAACAAGATTCAAGATTGATTTTTTCTAAAGATCACTAATTGATTCAAAAACTAAAAAAGCAACACAATCCTTACCTTAAATCACCCCATAGCTCTTGATACCAAATGTAGAATGTTGATAACCTATGGATCTATGAAGTGGGTTGATGTTTTCTAGTGAGAGAAACTAGAGAGAGAAAGTGAGAGAATATATGGAAGATTTTATTACTATGAAATGGAAAATGGAACAACAACCAACCCCTTTCCTTAGTGGAAAGGGGTATTTATAGTCCAAGCCTAAACATGGGCTTGGGCCGGTCCATGACAAGCCCATGGACCGGTTCTTACTTAAGTTAATAAGCAAATAATAACTAATTACTAACTACGAGCTATTACAACATGAATATAATTGTGGAGTGACCGATACTTCTAATATACGTTAAAACGTATTTCTAACATTCCACATAGACCATACTTTTCCGAATAGGGCATGTTTTCCGAATAGGCAATATTTTCCGCATAGAACTTGTTTTCCGCATAGACCATACTTTTCCGCATAGGCATTATTTTCCGAATAGAACTTGTTTTCCGTATAAGCCAGCTTTTCCGCATAAGCAATTTATTCCGCATAAGAGCATTTATTCCGCATAGGACATTATTATTCCGCATAAGATTGTGTTTTTCCGTTTAGGATTTATTCCGTGTAGGATACTTTTTCAGTAGGGTATTTTCCAGTTTTAATTCAAGTGTTGCTTTTTAATTGTCATTTGTTTCAAGTTTAAGTCTTTCTTTATTCATTTCCCTTTTTAATAGAATAGAAAACCAAACTCTGTTTTTGTCACCAAGAACAATCATTCCACTTTTAACTGAGATCAATTCGAGAGGATTCCGAGAATTGTTTTGAACCCCATGCAAAATAAGCCTGTATCAAATGGCGCCGCTGCCGGCTCTTCTCGTTAAGATCAAAAGTTTTTTGTGAGAACTTGGATTTTGGGATCCGTTCCCCGTGAACGTTACTTTTTCACAAAAATTTTCAAAAATCCTAAAAAAAATACTAAAAATATAAAATTTTCAAAAATACAAAAAAAAAATAAAAAACATAAAAACCAAAAATATTTTTGCTTTGTTTTTCTTTGTTCGTTCTTTTGCAGGTGTATGCGCACTCGATCCACGTCATATCAAGAGCCCGAGCCTCTCGATCACTTAGACATGGCCGGTGTACCACCTCCAAACAATAATAACAACAATAACCCACCTTTCAACAACATGAATAATAACAACAATGAGCCCCTTCCGGATAATCGCCCGATGATTGAACTGCTGCAAGCTCATGTCGATGGCAACACGGATCCAATTGGCATACCTCCAATTGCCGCCAACAACTTTGAGCTAAAATCAGGCTTTATCCAGATGGTCTCCGCTCAACCATTCTTGGGACGAACCATTGATGACCCACATGACCATATTAAGAGATTTTTGCAACTCACCAACACGGTCAAGTTCAATGGTGTTCCACAAGAGGTTATCAGGTTACAACTTTTTCCCTTTTCTTTAGAGAGACAAGCCCGGCATTGGCTTGCTAAGGAACCGCCACAGAGTATTCTCTCGTGGACGGATTTGGAAACAAAGTTTATCAATTACTTTTTTCCACCCTCTCGTACTACCGCTTTGCGGAATGAAATCATAAATTTTGAACAAAAGTACGATGAGTCGTTCAGTGAATCTTGGGATCGTTTCAAAGATCTTTTAAGAAAATGCCCACAACATGGTTTTACCAAAGTACATCAAATTAATACTTTTTACAATGGTTTAAGCATGAGTGACCAAGATTCACTGAACAGTGCCTCGGGGGGTAATTTATTGGCTAAGAATTCCAATGCTGCTTGGGATATCATTGAGAATAAATCTCGTGTGCAAACCAAGAGTGTTCGGACCAATGTCGCTAGTGCTAGCACTAGTGACAGCGACAAGCGATTGGACAAAATCACTACGCTTCTTGAATCGCTTGTCACCCACACCGTCAGCAACAACAACAGCAACAACGCCAAAAACGCTCAAGTGAACGCTGTCAGCCAACCTTGTGAGATATGCGGTGGTCCTCACTCTTACACAACTTGTACCGCCACCCAAGACTACCCTGCTGAGAATGTGAATGCAGCATATGGCACCTATCCTCAACCTGCTTATCAAGCTAGACCTCAAGGTGACCGTAATTTGCTTAGCTACCGCTCTAACAATTATCTTTCCCCACCTGGTTTCCCTCCTACCAACCCAAACCAACAACAAAACCTTAATCGCCCTCCTCAACAACAACAACAACCTCGACAACCATACATCCCACCTCACAAGCAGCAACAACCTCCTCAACGCAACAACCAAGTCTACCAGCAACCTGCTTATCAACCACCCGCATACAATGCTCCTCCCAACCAACCCACCGCTCTTCACCAAGAAGTGGAAACTTATATGAGGACTAACGATGCGATAGTGGGAAATCTTCAGAGAGAGGTGCTCAACCTGAAAGCAGACTTGGTTAAGCAAGGAAACGATTTGAGAGCCGACATGAGAAATACGTTGGATAGCCAAACTAATGATCTGAGGAACATGATGGCTAGTTTCTTCCAAGGTAATCAACCCTCTTCTTCGGGTACTCTTCCGAGTAACACCGTTGCGAATCCAAGAGGGGAGATGAAAGCAATCACTACTCGAAGTGGCAAAGGTACCAAGGAACCCGAGCTTCCTATACCTCCACCGGTGGTTGTGACTAAGGAGAACGAGTCACCTGCTCCTATTCCTCATCCTTCTCCTTCCCCAATTTCTCCACCTATTCCTTCTATCCCTCCTCCACCCGTGGTTGTGAGTGATCCTATTCTCCCAAAGCCTTCCTCTTCATCCAATATACCTTATCCATCTAGGTTAAGGAAAGAGAAGCAAAAGAGCAAGGATGATATTCAGGTTTCGAACTTCCTTAAAATGTTTAAACAACTGAATTTCAATATCTCCTTCGCTGAGGCTCTCGCTCATATGCCTAAATACGCAAAAATGTTTAAAGATCTTCTGAGCGACAAGGAAAAGCTCCTCGATATTGCCAACACCCAACTTAATGAGAATTGCTCTGCAGTACTCTTAAGGAAATTGCCAACCAAGCTTGGTGATCCGGGTCGTTTTCTTATCCCTTGCAATTTCCCGGGAGTAGAGAATTGCATGGCCCTAGCCGATCTAGGTGCCAGTATTAATCTCATGCCTCTAAGTGTTTGGAAGCAATTATCTCTCCCAGAGCTAGTCCCCACCAAAATGACATTGGAATTGGCCAACCGTACGGTTGCTTATCCAGTGGGGATAGCCGAAGACGTCATTGTAGGAGTCGACAAATTCACCTTCCCTGCTGATTTTGTTGTCGTCGACTACGAGATGGACCCCCGTGTGCCACTGATTGTTGGTCGTCCATTCCTTAGGACCGGTCGCACTCTCATTGATGTTGAAGCCGGTGAGCTTATCATGAGAGTGGGTGACGATAAAGTAGTCTTCAACATGGGAAAGTTGTCTAAACAACCTTATTCCAACGAGAGTGTTAATTGTATTGACGTTCTGGATGAGGCTTGTGAAGCACACTTTATTGATGCTTGCAAAAGTATTCCTTCCTCTCTTCCCAATGTTGAGACCGTGTCCTCCATTGATTCATCGTTGTCTCTATTTGGAGATAGTGATGTATTTTGGAACAATCTTGAAGATACCATGGGAGATGTGAATTTAGCTTCTAATGATTCTCCTCTCGATGGGGATGAAGACATGAATTTCTTTGACAATCTTCTCACCGAAGACAATCCTTCGCCTCCATCTCCCATGGTTATTGCTATCGATACCACGACTTTGAAAACGCCTCCCGTCGAAAATCCTCCAGATTTGGAACTTAAGGAGTTTCCGCCACATCTCGAGTACGTGTTCCTTGACGACAACAAGAAGTCGCCTGTCATTATTGCGACGGATTTGAAAGATGAAGAGAAGACTCGCCTCGTTGCCGTGCTGAAAGCTCATAAGAAGGCTATTGCTTGGAAGATTTCGGATATTCGTGGAATTGATCCTCACTTCTGCACGCACAAAATTCTCATAGAGGACGACTTTAATCCCACTATTCAAAGCCAACGAAGGGTGAATCCAAAAATCCATGAAGTCATCAAAACAGAGGTTCTCAAACTTCTTGATGCGGGTATGATTTACCCTATTTCGGATTCTCCATGGGTTAGTCCAATCCATTGTGTGCCCAAGAAGGGTGGAATAACTGTTGTTCCCAATGAACACAACGAGTTGATTCCCACTCGTCTCGTTACTGGGTGGAGAGTTTGTATAGACTACCGTAAACTCAATGATGCCACGAGAAAGGATCATTTCCCTCTACCTTTTATGGACCAAATGCTTGAACGCTTAGCGGGTAATGAATATTACTGCTTTCTTGATGGTTTCTCGGGTTATTTTCAAATACCCATCGATCCCCAAGATCAAGAGAAGACTACATTCACTTGTCCCTATGGCACTTTCGCTTACAAAAGAATGCCTTTTGGCTTATGTAATGCGCCCGGGACTTTCCAAAGGTGCATGTTAGCTATCTTCCATGACATGGTTGAACAAACCATGGAAGTCTTCATGGATGATTTATCGGTCTTCGGGGATTCCTTCTCTTCTTGCCTTGCCAATTTGGACCGTATGCTTAAGCGGTGTGAAGACACTCGCCTTGTTCTAAATTGGGAAAAATGCCATTTTATGGTAAAAGAAGGCATCGTGCTTGGACATAAGATCTCGAAAGCCGGTCTTGAAGTAGACCGTGCTAAAGTCGATGTTATCGCAAAGTTGCCTCCACCTTCAACCGTGAAGGGTGTGAGAAGTTTCTTGGGTCATGCGGGCTTCTACCGTCGATTCATAAAAGATTTTTCTCAAATCGCTCGCCCGATGACCCACCTCTTGGAAAAAGATACTCCTTTTATCTTCTCCAAAGAGTGTCTTGAAGCCTTCAACTCGCTTAAGGATAAGCTAACTAAGGCACCCGTCTTGGTTACCCCTAATTGGGAGCTTCCCTTTGAGTTGATGTGCGATGCTAGTGATTTTGCTATTGGAGCGGTTCTTGGACAAAGAGTGAACAAACACTTCCAACCAATCCATTACGCTAGCAAGACAATGACTGGGGCACAATTGCATTATACGACAACCGAAAAAGAGCTTTTAGCTGTTGTCTATGCTTTTGAAAAATTTCGCCCCTATCTTGTCCTTTCTACCACCATTGTGTATACCGATCATTCCGCGCTGAAGTACTTGTTGACAAAGCAAGATTCCAAACCAAGACTTCTTCGCTGGGTTTTGCTGCTCCAAGAATTTAAAATCGAAATTCGCGATAAAAAAGGAGCTGAAAACTTAGCCGCGGACCATCTTATCAGACTTGAGGATCCTTACCAAGGGGATCATCCGAACAAAGAAATCAATGATTCTTTTCCCTTGGAGACCTTAATGTCTATAAACTCGAAGCCGAATGAAACCCCGTGGTTTGCGGACTTTTCAAACTACTTGGCGGGTGGAATTCTCAAGGAAGGGTTGACGTCTCAACAAAAGAAAAAGTTCTTCACCGACATTAAGACTTACTTTTGGGACGACCCTTACCTATTCAAACAATGTGCCGACCTGATTATCCGCCGATGTGTTGACGGACCGGCAGCGTCTGAAATCCTTGATGCTTGCCACAAAGGACCCACATGTGGTCACTTTGGTCCCAACTACACCGCCAAAAAAGTGTTTGATTCGGGATTTTATTGGCCCTCCATTTATCGTGACGCTCACGATATGGTTAAAAGATGTGATGTTTGCCAAAAACAAGGCACGATCACACATAAAGACGAGATGCCTCAGAATTTCATTCAAGAGTGTGAAATTTTTGATGTTTGGGGTATCGACTTTATGGGGCCATTCCCTTCTTCTAAAGGAAACAAATACATCCTTGTAGCCGTTGACTACGTTTCAAAGTGGGTTGAAGCCAAAGCTTTACCTACTAATGACGCAAGGGTGGTTTGTAACTTTTTGAAAGCTCTATTCGCTAGATTCGGTGTGCCTCGTGCCATTATTAGTGATCGTGGGACTCATTTCTGCAATGACCAATTTGCTAGAGTCATGGCTAAGTACGGTGTCAATCATCGTCTTTCCACAGCCTACCACCCACAAACTAATGGCCAGGCTGAAATATCCAACCGAGGACTGAAGCGAATTCTTGAAAGAACTGTGGGAGAGCATCGTGCCGCATGGGCTGATAAACTTGATGATGCTTTGTGGGTTTTCCGTACTGCTTACAAGACCCCGATCGGCTGTACGCCTTATCGTCTTGTGTACGGGAAAGCGTGCCACCTCCCCATTGAGTTGGAGCACAAGGCTTACTGGGCCTTGAAGTGGGCTAATTTTGATATAAACAAAGCCGGTGACCTACGCAAGATCCAACTCAATGAGCTCAATGAACTTCGGAATGAGGCTTATGAAAATTCTTTGATCTATAAGGAAAGAACTAAGCTCATTCACGACTCCAAGATCAAAAACCGAGAGTTCCATGTTGGAGACAAAGTCTTACTTTTTAACTCTCGGTTGAAAATCTTTTCGGGCAAGCTCAAATCTCGTTGGTCCGGCCCATTCACCATTGCCCAAATTTTTCCATATGGTACTCTCGAGCTCGCTCAACCTGATGGACCGAATTTTAAGGTGAATGGCCAACGAGTGAAGTTGTACTTTGGTGAGGACACCTCTCAGGAGGTGATTCCATCCCTCACCATGTTCCCCATGAACTGAATTTGGGTCGAGTTAGGCTCGTGACTCGGTTATCAAAAACAAGCGCTCCTCGGGAGGCAGCCCGAGTATCTATCCCTTTAACCCCCTAAATGTAGGGGAGGACCTATTTTGGTCGTTTGTGTTTGTGTGGTGATGTGATTACAGGGATAACTGCAATCTTGGAAATTTCTGAAGAACCGTGCTCCCGTGTTATCCGGAATCCGGTTCTATCTCTCAACTCTCGTGATTCAATTTTCTTCATACTCACATTTGAAATTGATCACTTTAGTCGTCTCTTCCTTAACTCGAGTTAACCAACGTGCACAATGTCATAAGTGTAGGGGAGACTTTTCCCACATGCTTAAACATTGAGGACAATGTTTATCTTAAGTGTAGGGGGACTTCTATCGAAGTTTTAAGTGGACTTTTCCATGAAAATGCCTTCATTTAACCGGAAAATCTTATTTTTCAACATTTTTCAAATTTTTTATTAACTTTGGCCACTTAGTCGTAATTTTTAAAATTTTTATCGTTGCTTTCGTATGTATATATCCCGCAATAAAGTGGTGTAGCTAGTTTAGAAATCTTTGACATATCAGGCCAGTTGCGTTTATTTTGACTCAACCCGAATAGACTTATCCAAGTTTATTCTAGCTAGTATCCTTAACCATGTAGACCTTAATTGGTTTATTAGGCTAAGTATCCACGAGTCTCATTACTTGAGATTTTAAATTGTGGAGGACGAGAAATGATAGAGTCAATTATAAGTCGGTATTCTTGCGCAAGCTCACTTGGTGTAATTATTTGACTATTCTCCCATCACTTGCTAATAATTTATCTGCAATAAGTAAGGTCGTACGATTTGAAAAGTTACTTAGCTTCTAGCCCAAGATCGTTTAAAAGTTGCTCGGTAATGATAAGAGTTCATAGCCAAGGCATAACTTATGAAGCGGGGCGCGAAGATTGGCGAGTCCGAAAAGGCCCTAACAAGGCATGAGGATTCAATTTTATTGCTGAAGATCCAAAGTGATGTGAAAAGCATTATTCCCAAAGTCTATATGAAGGATCAAGACTCACGACGAAAAGCAATCAACTCCCATAAAGATCATGGAGAAGTCTATCCGAAAAGACCCTAACAAGGTATGAGGATAAATAGATCCAAGTCCGAAAAGGAGGCGGATCGTTGTATCTCAAAGTCCCAATTAGAGATTGAAGAAATAATCATGAAGTCGTGGTCAACAAAGTTGGAGTACCCCTCAAAAGTCTCCAAGTGAAGAAACTCTATTATGATGAGAAGACCATTATCTCAAGAACGTCTCTCGAAGATATGAAGTATGAAGTACATGCCAAATATCGGCCCAAGAAAGGTCTCAAATCGTGAACCAAGTTATGCCAAGATATGAACTTTTTGATATCCCGAGAAGCAGTTTTAAGAGATTTTGTCCTTTAGCTAACTATTGATCAAATCGTCCTACTTTGCTTTCACCCTAAATAAACTATCGAAATAAGTCCAAAAATGCATCTTCATGATCATTCTAAGACAAAAATAAAATATAAGAGATACACCTAGGAATAAGGGAGTTTAAGCATTTAATTAAGCCATGTGTGTAAGTGTTTGAATTGCTAAACTTATAATAACAATGATCTCGTTTTTAAGCTTAGTTTGGGGAACGTGAAACTTGAGGGTGATAAATCTTCGCAACACCAAAGCCCTAATGTAAGTCCTTGATTTCTTTACAAGTTATTTCCATCCTTTTGTTTATCTTAAAGTTTTAATTTCTCTTAGTATTTTGATTCTTATTTAGTAGTATTTGAATAAGGCCAAGGTTGATTAATTATGAGAAAAATGTAAAATTTGCTTTATCACTAAGCATTGCATGAGGGCATGGCAATGGTTAAGTGTAGGGGATTTGATAGGTGTGTAAACACCCATCCTTTTACCACTTAATTCTGGCTAAAACAAGACCAAAACACGTATTTAATATCATTTGTTTGGAATTATGCGTGGTTTTTGTGTTTATTGTGTTTTCAGAGCTAACCGGATGAATATTAAAGAAAACATGGGATCGCACGGGTTTTATCAAGGAAAAAGACTAAAGACGAAGTCTATTGTCCAAGAGATGCAAAAGATTTGAAGTCAATGGGCCTATTTGAAGATTTATCGAAGAAAAGGACCAAAGATGGAAGATTTACATATGTCGAAAAACTCAAGTCTAATTAACGAAGAAATTAAAAGACGAGTTGAATTTAATCGACGACAAATCCCGAATCAGAATCGAAAACGTCAACTTTTCTGAAAAGACGAGAAGACAAGAAGAAAGGGAGAAAGCCCACTCACCAACCAACCACTAGGACTATATATAGATTTTTCTTCACACAATTAGGAGTTAGCTTTTCATTTTTCTTTTTCTAGTTTTCTTAGGAACGGTTCATCACAAACACCATTAGGGTGTTTGGTGATCTTTAATTTTTCTTCAAACTTGTAAGTTTTAATCATTACTCTTGTTACTTTTACATTAATCTATCAATTCCATCTTTTCATTCATCTTGTTCTTCATCATCTTCTATTTCAAGTTCTTAAGTTTCTTATTTGGTTGAGTTTTGATTTTAAAAAGTTGTTGATTTAGTGTTTTTATTGGTGGGATTTGTTTCTTATGGTATTTAGATGATTTGTGTTTAATTTGGTAAAAACCTTTTTGCTTGTCAAGTTTGATTTTGGATTAACCGAGTCCCCTGTTCTTCGCATTTCTACAGTACTGAGTTTCCCAGATTCCGAATAGGGATTCTGGGGGTGTCTTTATTCGGAATATTTCAATTATTCCGAGTAGAGGTTATTTTTCTTCTTTATTCGGAATATCCCAGATATTCCGAATAGCACATATTTTCCGCATAGGCTTGAGATTTTCCGAATAGCATTCTTTTTCCGAATAGAGTCCGATTTTTCCGCATAAGCTGATATTCCGCATAGGTGCTTGTTTTCCGCATAGACCATACTTTTCCGAATAGGGCATGTTTTCCGAATAGGCATTATTTTCCGAATAGGCAATATTTTCCGCATAGAACTTGTTTTCCGCATAGACCATACTTTTCCGCATAGGCATTATTTTCCGAATAGAACTTGTTTTCCGTATAAGCCAGCTTTTCCGCATAAGCAATTTATTCCGCATAAGAGCATTTATTCCGCATAGGACATTATTATTCCACATAAGATTGTGTTTTTCCGTTTAGGATTTATTCCGTGTAGGATACTTTTTCAGTAGGGTATTTTCCAGTTTTAATTCAAGTGTTGCTTTTTAATTGTCATTTGTTTCAAGTTTAAGTCTTTCTTTATTCATTTCCCTTTTTAATAGAATAGAAAACCAAACTCTGTTTTTGTCACCAAGAACAATCATTCCACTTTTAACTGAGATCAATTCGAGAGGATTCCGAGAATTGTTTTGAACCCCATGCAAAATAAGCCTGTATCAGTGAACGTAGCTGAATGCCGACCAATTACTTAAGTTAGCACTGGAACAATCACAACAAGGTGCTAGTTATGACGTATTGGTAAGCATTGAAGGGGTTGAAGAATGAAAAAGAATTGTAAAGATAAAGGGTGTAAAGAAAGAAGCCCTCCTTACAACTTTAGGCAGAAACCGGGTCAATACATATGCTATTGAGATCATTTTTGTTAATGATTCTCGATATTGAAGAAAGACATCATGGACCCAGTGATGCAATGCACAACCCTTCCCAGCTAACTCAAATATCTCTCAAAAGGTATTTGTTTTAATCACACGGAGATCAACACGTTATCTATTGGTTTATTCACTCCGAATAGACTGGTATTGAAAAGGTGGCACTCCTCTCCAGCCTCCGATCACTAAAAATCCAAAATGCACGATCGAGTCTAGAGCCATTTGAGATCATCAAATATCTCATTAGGACACGCTTTCATATTTCCTTGCTTCTTCACACACTGTGAAAAGTAAGAAAGATCTTAAGAGTCCTACGTAAAATCTTCATGATCTTGCCTGAACATCCGAGTAATACGAAAGTATTTACAATGAAGATGGAAATCCTTCTTGAGCGAATATCAAAAAGCTCATGGTAGGTGACTTGTGCGATTCTTTATGAATCAAACTTGTGATAACTGGAAAGCAACAGTGGTTTAATCCTTAAATGAATTTAAACACGTTCCAGGCCTCTACGCAATATCTTAATGATCTTGCCAGAACATTCAGAGTAATACTATTAAGTATTTACAGTGACGAATGGAAATCCTTCTAGTGTTAACATCAAACAGCACTTGGTAGGTAAATTGCAAGATTCTTTATGAATCAAGCTAGTGACAACTGGAAAGCAACGATGGTGCGGTTCTTAATTGAACTTCACTTGTTCCAGGAACATGAATTGACGGCTTCAAATCATGCGGATAATATTATCCAAATGATCCACTCTTTACGTTCGCAGTCAGCTTTGGACGGTCGAGTAAAGAGAACGGGTTTACCCGCGAAATCTTGTCAAGGAGGTTCTTTATTGAAACTACCTGCCACAAGTACGATATTTCATATCGTCCAACGGTCTTCACCGACCGGAGGTAAAATGCTACCGAATTAGAATGAAATGTTCAAGGCCATTTCATCCGTGTATATTGTTTTGTTGCTAACTGTCTTATGCAGCGTAACAAGAAGGTGGCATTGCGGTGTACAATCCAGAAGAAGTCGTCACCACATGCTTATACTACATGCAATTAGTACCACAACAAATTCAAGAAAGCCTGAAGGTCAAGTCTTCCGTTGTATCAAACTCTGAAGCTTTCAAGAATTTAAAAGTATAAGTATGTGGAACATGAAGTCACAAAGAGGCAAATATCACAAGTGAAGAATGCACAAGGTCAAGGCAAGGAAACATGCTCAAGACTAAAGTTAAAGATCACATCAAGCATATTCACAAGAACAAGATCGAAGAATCAAGCATAGATGCTAGGTTTAAGATTTTGTAAAAAGATGTGACCTCCCTTAGGGGGAGATTGTTGGAAATACGTTTTTCCCAATAAAGTCTCGGTCAAATCTTAGTTAGCATAGATCACGAGTTATAGACTATTTAGAACTTTGTTTCTTGGAGCGACCTCCCTTAGGGGGAGATTGTTGGAAATACGTTTTACGTATTTATGAAGGATCGGTCGCTCCAACGATAATTATGTAATGGGCTCGTGATCTATTTAATTAATGTATAGTCCATATAGCCCACATGTAGGGTGGGCTATATATATATCCCCTCCTAGCATGTTAGGAGGGGTTGTTGATTATTCATTTCACAATTATTCATTTCCATCTTTATTTTCTCTCTCTAATTTTCCCCTTTTCTCTCCTTTCTCTCTCTACTCCCTCATCTCCTTCTTCATCTTCTTTATATTTATCATCTAAATCAACCATCTTAATCCATCAAATCCATCATGTAGAATAGGCCAATAATTACGTAGACCTTCAAATAAAAGAGGACTGCTTTGACTTACATCGACCTCGCAAGTGGCATAGAAAAAGCAAAGGTGCTTCAGAAGAGGTAAGTTTTCATATTTATACTCAGTGCCATATTTGTTTTCATAAATACTTTTTCACTTTTTAAATTTACACAGCATCTTTAACGGTTAAGGTACTGCCATTATTTGGTAGTAATATGCAAGTTAAAGTCATTATATAGGTTTTTGTTTAAAGTTAAGATTGTTGATCAAATTAAGCACGTCTGAATATGATAAGTAAAAGTTTCAAGAGAGTTTAACAAATATTTCAGGTGATGTTGTTAAAGGTTAACTTTTAGCACTGAAGTGTGACGATTTTTGGGTTTGTCTTAGAATAATTAATGAATAAATTTCGTGTTTGATCAAATTGGAGGAGCCAGTGAAACAGAGGTGGGCGAGAAAAAAATAGTGTTTACTAATTCTTTAAATGCAACAAAGGAAACTCCTTCAGTGCCAAACATAAGATCGAGATGATGTTATGATGAAAACTGCCAATAGAGCTCCTAAAGATCTAGCTGATACTCTCAGAAGTAACGCCGACTCATCGATTCAATAACCACTTTCAGGAAAATAATTTTTAAATGAGTGTTTGTCATCAGATGGTATTGTTTGTGAATACTAATTTTACGTGTACCAATCTTTCAGTATCTCTATGAAAAATTATCGGTATTGTTACAAGGATCTCTATGATTGGACCAATCTTTCAAGAATTTCTATATATTGACATAAACGAAGAAAGTATGAAATTGCTATTCAAGAGGAGGAAGTGAGTTTCTTTTCTATATTTTGTTTTACATCTGTGTGACTAACGGTGGCGTGTTGGTCTCATTTGTTTTGCCATGAATCTTGCTACCTTTTTAGTCATGGGTGACCTGTTGGTATCATTTTTTTATTTTTTATTTTTTTAGAACGGCACCTCAATCTCACTGAAATCCGACCCTCGAGTTATACCATCCATAACGGGCAGGCCCTGGGGAACCACTAGGGGAAACCCCTAGAACTCACGGCTTCGCACTAAGAAGGAAAATCATGGATTTTTGTCTCTTGCAAGACTTGAACCCATGACCAAACCCCCTTCCCAAGCTCCAGGAGGAACCGAGGTGGCCAACTGCTCTAGAGCAGTTGGTTCCTGTTGGTATCATTTAATTTGCCATGAATCTTACTGGTATACTAATTGACAATCTGAATGTGTTTGTTTCAGACTTGACCTCACTTGAAGAGGAGAACTTGCAGTGAGTCAGGTTTAGATTTTTCTTGTGTTTTATATATTCTTTATGCTTCTCTGTGTATGTTTATAAGTAACATTATTTGTACATATAATACTTCTTGCAGCAAAATCTAGCTCAGATGCTCTCTGAATTGACCAAGATTGCTGAAGAATTCAATATTACAAACACACTTTTAAGTTATTTATAAATAACATCATTTGTTTTACCAAAATTATTTAATTATCCATACTTGGTTGTAGGTTCTGTGTTTGGGAATAATATGATCATGCAACAGTTTTGAAAAAGAAAACATTGTAGTATTAGGTGTTGTTATCTTGGTGTGGAAAAACAAAACAAAACAAAACAAAAAGATGAAAGTCCCAACAACTTTCTATCACAGATAGTTATAGAAGATGATGGAGAGTGACTTACTTAGTGCATATGTATTCCAAATATTAATTGTAGCCATGTGCAATATTTGTCTAAGTTTATACTTTTTGTTTAATTTTGAGTTGTAGGAACACCCGATCTCTAACAACATGTGTTACTATAAAATCAATTGATGCATTTGTACAAAAAAGTACTCGGGCTTGCCAAAGGCTCCATAGAGTACTACGGTTCCTCCAACTTCTGGAAGTAGCGGTACCACATGCCCTGCCACTTTTGCGTGTTAATGGTACTATGTCTGTTAACTTTTGCGTGTTAAAACTAACTTCATAATCTGATTGAAAGCCCGAGTTCCATTAAGAATACTTACAAGCTCTCTGTTATTTAATTTTTTCATGTTTAGGTACGGGTGATGCTTCTAAGACATTTCCTTTTCAGTTTGGGTCTATCAATCCTGGGGTTATGAACGGAATACAGGTATTTGTCCTACCTCTATGGAAAAAGAACTCTTTTGAATCAGAATGATTACTGGAGATATTGATATGAAACGTGTTGGGTTTAAGGTCATATTGGGCTAAGAACGAGTTCAGTTTTTACGTAATAACGTAAACACATTCTTTGTCAAACAAATAATTATCTTTAACATAAATAATGATTCCCAAAGTATTCTTACAAATAATTTAACTCCCTGAATAAAGTGAGGTATGAGGTTGTATGCATTATGAAATTGACTGTGGGATGACTTTTTATACATATAACATGTTCCCGCTTTAGTCTAACTATTCAATTTGATATATTTAAGATAAAACACGACCCACATCAACTGTGTGATAAGTAATGGATGTATCTCTATTCGATTTGGTCTCGTGAAAATTTAGACTACATGTAAACGTGTTGTTTGTATTCATAGTAGGTGCACAAGATTATGTATTATATATGTTTCTTCCTTGGTCAGTCTATGGAATAACAAATCTAAAGATCAATGTACTTTATCTTTAGTCTCATTTATTAACATACGTTTTGCACATCTAAGTTATTAGAAGATCCTTATGTTTCTTCTTTGCAAATGCAGTAGGCTTCGAGATCTTCCTACGTAGTCATTTGTTTTGAAGGTCGCAAACTTTCAGAACATTTTTAGGAAAAATTAAGAAAAGAACCAAGGTTTGAACACAATACGTAAAAAGAATTATCTCAGCTAATGGATTGGTGTAACGTCTAGAGGGGGCTGATAGTATTTGACATAATTTATTAATTTACCTGCATTAATGTACCCACATTTTATCGGCATAAATGTTTTTTTTGCTGGGTAAGTTAGACATAATTTTTAATGGTGTTACTAATTAACTTCGTGGGGGTGATAGTATTGTCTCTTTTTATGTTAATCCACATGTGATAATTTCGACTTTGAAAAAAGAAACGTTTAATCCATGTAGGTTATTCATCTACTAAGATAATTTCGTTATGAGTTTTGAAGTAAAAGTCTTGCGTTAAAAATCATTTTACCATTAATATTGTCTCCTCTAAAAACTACAATTATGTTTACAAACTTACCAACTGCTTCTATATTTCGAAATACAAATGCCATTTAATATATTCTAATGAGTAACACACTATTGGTAATGTCGTCTCAAAGTGTAGGTGTGTTTCATTTGATAATGTACTCATATTACACAATTATTTATAACGAAAGTGAGCCCCGTCAGTTTTTGTGAATGAATTTTGATAACATTCCAAGCTTTTTTCCTTTATGTTTTTTTTATTTTTTATATTTTAAAGTGGAGGACACTTTTTGCTCATCATTATTATTGATAGACTCAATGGGCACATTTAAAATATTAGATGGGTTAAATGGGCGTATATAAAACGCCAAATTGGACACTCGATCGATTTTTATATTTAATGTTTTTTTCTCTGACTTTTGAAGAAATATTATTTTTTATTTTTTACGTTTTTATATATTTTTTTGCCCGTTTTAACATGCGTCCATTTAGTCCGTTCGTTTAGCTCGCCTGTTCATTTAACCCGCCACCCTTTTTAACCCATCGCCCGTTTAGCCCTCACCTCGTGGCCGCCCAACCCCCCATTTTGCCATCTCTGGAGGGAGAAATTAACCAAGATGTGACATGTATTACAAAAGGGATTTGTACTATAACTGACATCATGCCGACATCATGTACAATCTCGGGGTAGAGTTCGATGAAATCCCAAAATTTTAAAATGGTAACGCTAATGAATATTTTAGTTATTTTATCAGTTATTCATGCTAATTTCATTCTTATTATCCCTCACTTGCTATAAAAAATAGAAATACTTTCAATAATATATGTAACTCTCTTTGTAGTTATTATACGGACAAACATAATATATGTAATTGTCACTTAATTGTATTTTAAATGTGACTTTTAATTACAACTAATAGTGCAATAATCAATTAGTGAGTTAAGATCTATGTAGATAGTTAAATTAGCATAGACCTATTCAACCAATTATAATCACTTATTTTTTAAATAACCCACTTCCCACCACTTTTTTAAAAATTAAATATCTCACAAACAGTAAATCCTTAAACGAAAAAAATACACTATTGGAACGAGAATTAAATCATCTTTCTATCGAGGGGCACATGTATATACTTTCGACGAAATTTTTTTTCGATTTTTTTCTTAAGTCACGTCTGAGAGAAATCATGTATGATTTGTCACGAATCATATATGATTTTCTGAAAATCATATATGTTTCGTGATGAATCATACATGATTCCTCTCAGACGTGATTTAAGAAAAAAAGTCGAAAAAAAGTTCGTCGAAAGTATATACATTTGCCCCTCGATAGATAGATGATCTAATTCTCGTCGCGATGATATGTTTTGTTTTATGTAACGATGAACGGTTTGTGAGATATTTAATTTTTAAAAAATGAGTTTTTTTGTTACGTGAGTTTATGCTAAACTAAGGGTTTATGTTGAACTTTTTCCATCAATTAGTATGATTCATATTTTTAACCACTTAGTATATAAATTATGACATCAATATTTTAAGATTTCCGGTTATCAATAAAAAAAATAAATCACAATCAAAAGTCATACCCGTCCATCGGACGGGTTTCGCCGCTAGTGTATATATATATATATATATATATATATATATATATATATATATATATATATATATATATATATATATATATAGGTAAGAGATATATGCAGAACTAATTTTTAGTGTAGAACCATGTAGAACTATTAAAATAAATCTGATTCATTGGATTAGTATGATTAAATGCCAAGATTAAATGTGCCATTTATGTAATTAATAAATACACCAGGATAGTATTCGTAAACCTAAAAGGGTAACTTAGGCATTTTCTAATCATCCCTAAAAAAGTGCTAAAATCAATAAAACCGTAAAAGTATACAACTTGCTATTATTCATTAAAAAAATGTCATATATCCTCCACTCGTCAGATCTACACTCCTCTCCATGATCCATTTTCCATTTTGAACTTAAAACCCCTTTTCACCATTCGTTAGCCACCAAAACATCCAACAACATAAGAAAAAAAAAGATAATGGATCTATGAAGATCATCTATACGGACGAGCAAAAAAAAATTCGACTTGATTTATCCGGGTAAGATCTTCAATCTTTTTTTTAATGAATAATAACAAATGATAATGGATCTGTATAAAAAATTATAATGGATTTGTGAATTTTTTTTGTCATTAATTTGATTGTTGTCATTAATTTGATGTATGTAGTGGATTAAATCGTTTGGCTGATACTTTTTTGTAGTTAGTAATTTTTATATTTTATTTTATACATGTGTGTATAATATTAATCAATGTTACACTTTTTTTTAAAATAATTGCGTATCCAAAATTGTTAATAAACTATTCACATTGGCTAGAGGGTTTTGGTGATTGTTTGCTTATATCTTCGTGTAATTAAACTAGCAGGTTGGCTTTTGGTTTTAACGATTATAGATATAAATGAGAAACTATTCACATCAATTAATGTTATTATAGACATTTGTTTTGCACAATTAAACTTGCAGGTTAATGTTTGTTTGCTTGTATCTTTGTCGTAATAAACTAGTCACATTAATTAGGTGATGGTTTAAACGTGTATAGGTGTTTTGATTGTGCATACATGTTTATATCTTCGCCGTAATAAACTAGTCACATTAATTCGTTTTTATGTAAATTGTTAGAATATTTCCTAATACACTTAGATGATAGTTTGTTCATAGTTTCTGATTTTTGATATAGTAACGTAGAAGTTTATTTATCATAAATGTTAAAGGGTTAAACATAATTGTATATTGAATTTAGTATTATGTAATTGACTTTTTAGTTTATCCTTATAAAATAAGTAATCATGTATTTTGTTTTTTAAGTAAAAGTTAAAATCTTTGTGAATTTGAGTATGATTTAGTTAGATTATTATTAGTTAAAATTGGGATATTCATGAGCATTTTTTGTAGTTCAACGAGGGAAAAAATAGTTTGGTTATTTAGAAATAATCTAGGTGACCTTATTTGACGACTAGTTTTTTTTAAAAAAAATTTGTTTCAGGAGAATTCTTCGTTCATATAATTGAGGGGGTGTGATGAAGATGATCAATGGTCCTTTTAGATGCCGTAAATAACCGTTCTTGAAGCCGTACATAAGCGTCTTGAAGCCGTGCATAAATGTTTTTGAAGCCGTGCATAAATGTTCTTGAAGCCGTGCATGAATGTTTTAGAAGTCGTACATAAATGTTCTTGTCGTTCATAGATGTTCTTGTCGTGCATAAATATTTTTTCTTGGTTTATTGTAAATTCAGAAGTTATATGTATAACATTTATGTTTTTTGTTTTTATCGTTAATCAAGAAAATTTGTGTAAAAATATATAACATTTATGTTATTTGTCTTAGCGTTACATATCAGAACATTTATGTTTTTATAAAAATACACTTTTCTAACAATTTAAACAAAAAAGTTGAAAAATAATTAATTTAAAAAATTATGGAAATTAAAAGACATTTTTAAAGTAAAAGAATGAAAAATTAAAACGTTTTTATTTAAATAAATAATAAAAAAGGAAAAAATGTTTTTGTTTAAAACAAACATTTTTATTTAAAAAACAATTCCAAAAAATATGCAATTTTTAAAAAATAAAATTTAATTTAAAAAAAATATAAAATGTAGTTGACTAATATACCCTTTTGAGTAAAATGTAAACATTTAATATTTACTAAATTTTGATTGGTTGTGAAGAGTTCTGCACAGTTCTACGCATAAAATGGGTTCTGCATATAACTCACCCTTATATATATGTATATATATATATATATATATATATATATATATATATATAGAGAGAGAATTAGGATCAAATGAGAACTAATTAAAGTTATAAAAATAAGAACCATTGAATAATTAATAGAATTAAAGGAAATGTAAATTAAATGCATGGTAATTAATACAAGAAATGAAAATTAAAAATAAAACCTTCATTTTTTCTTTTGAACAAACATAAATGCTCTTTAATCTTTAGAATATTGTACTATGACGCATCGGTTATTTTCGAGATATTGTACCACGACGCATTAGTTATTTTCGAGATATTGTACCACGCACCATGAGTTATTTTTGATATATTGTACCACGACGAATCAGGTATTTTCGAGATATTGTACCACGTGCATCAGTTATTTTTTAGATTGTATCACGACGCATCAGTTATTTTCGAGATATTGTACCACGACGTATCAATTATTTTCGAGTTATTAAACTAATAGTTGGTGAAAAAAAGAATGTAAGTAAAATATATTTTAATCTACATTTAATGATCATAATTTCACTCATTAATTATCATTCTTATTTAATACAACTTAATAGATCCAACGGTTTAGATTGGTTCTCATTTTAACAATTTTAAAAAATCTCTCACATTAACCCTCCTCTATATATATATATATATATATATATATATATATATATATATATATATATATATATATATATATATATATATATATATATATATATATATATATATATATATATATATATATATATATATATATATATATATATATATATATATATATATATATATATATATATATATATAAGTTCATTTAGATACCATACTTTTCCTTGGATATGAGGGGACTCGTCCCCACCATCCATCTTATTTTAATCAATTGGATAAGATTAATGATATGTGTAGAAATACGCGTTTAGGAAAACAACGTATAAGTGCGGCAAGTATTAAACTCGACGATTTAGGAAAACCGAAGAATCGAATAAATGCGGGTTCGTTCTCGAAGGAGGTGTGCGTATTAATGTGCCAATATATATGAAATCAAGTTTGGATTAGTGACGTTTTTGGTTGAGAAGAGAAAACGTAAAGACGAGCTACAACTACGATTTAAACTACGACGTTGACGTAAAACGCGAACGTAAATACGTAAAATGCGACAAAATTAAAAATTAAACCTAAAAATTAATTAAAAGTTAAAACTAAGTCTAAAATAATATAAATAATAATAAAAATCCAACAAATATATTTTAAAACCTTTTATTAATTAAATATTCAATTTTAAATGCTAATTAAAGCCCTAAAATCAAATATAATTAACAAAATGTCCAAAATATAGTTTTATTGAACAAATAAGTTACTTATATTATTTAAAGACTAAAAAGTATTTTTCCTAGATTTTCAAAACTATTTTTCTATTTTTAAAACACTTAAAACTATTTTTAAACTAAAATAATCCTAAAAAATAATAAAATAATGCTAAAAATAATTTGACAATTTTAAAAATCCTAAATTACACTAAAGAACAGTAGAAAATTGAAAAAGTTTGAAAAATGTAAAATTTTTCACTAAAAGACAAAACAGTTTAATATTAAAACCCTAATTAAGCTAAATTAATTATAAAAAATAATTAAAACAGTGAACAGTAAATATTTTTAAATAAAAATCTTAAATTAATTTTCTAAATCTAAGAAAATTTTTGAAATTGAAAAATATTAAGTTTCTACACTAAAAGACAAAAAACAGAAATGAAAAACTTAATTAAAAATGCTAAATAATCTAAAAATTATAAAATGAACAGTAACTTAAAAAATAATTAAACAGAAAAATCAAAAATTAAATAAGAAAAATATAGAAAAAAGTTTCAAATCCTAAATCCTAAATTTGGTCACTAAAGACAAAAGAACAAGAATGTGATAGTGACACTTGCCTGTTTTTGTTTTCTAGCTAAGCAGTGGTAACCAACAAACTAGCAGGGGGAAGTGAGTTCCCACTGCTAGTGCAAATAAGTTGACAGAATAATGATAAGCTTAGGAAAGCTTTTTGATGGCTTTTTACTGGGCAATAAGGCACCCCCACAACCAGTTGGGTTGTGGGGAGTCAAAAAGAGCAATAAAAATACCAAGCAACACACAAAAATCACAACAAAATGGCCAAATTCAGTCACTGTGTATGCTCTTAAGGTCTGTGAACAGTAAGCTGTCTCAAATGGCACAAATTCAAATTTCAAGTGCTTATATCTTGCATACCATCCAACCAAATCACATATAAGCCAAACATAAGCCTATCTTAACCTATTTTCTATCAGATTCCAAGATTTGAATGTCTAGAATGCTAAAACCAAGAAGATTTACCCTATTGATTTTTTGACTGTTTTTACCAACTAATGAATGTGCAAAACTAAAAATTACCCTATGAAACTTAAAACAAGTTACTAATATTACTTACCACTAACCAATGGAGTATGTTAAGACTGATTTTAAGCCAAGAACTGATCTATTACTAGCTTTTCAACCTAGTCCCAAACACCCCTATAAATACAGAAAGTAAGCTTTATCAAACCAAATGCTTACCAAACTTATCTAAACTGCTTCTAATCTATCTAATCATGCATACAGGTCCTATATTAGCAATATTAATCAGAAAAATCCAACATGCAAACCATATTAACTTAATCAATCAAGGATAAGTCCCTAAATTTCACAAATAAGCAAATAAAAAGGGAGTTCAACAATACCTTCACTCAAAATGAGTCAAAGACTTGGATACCACCAGCTTGATAGAGCTTATGAGTGCAAGTAAGTGAGCTTATGGCTTGTGTACTGATGTAGAGAGATGATGGTGTTGACTACCCAGTCAACACCCTATATATCATCAAGAAGACAATGCTTCTTAGAACCTGCCAAGAAAGAGACCAAAAAGAGTGAACTGGAAACAAGGAATATAAGCTATAAGTTTGACTTATTGAACAAGTCAGCTTATAGCTTATAGCTTATGAAAATAAGAAATCTTTTGCAAATGAAAAATTCTTTTTCACAAGAAATAGTTTGAAAACTCCAAATCTTGAAACCTAGAAACCACAATAACCACAGCTTATGCAAGCTCTCTTAGCTCATTTGGTTGTCAACCCAAATAAGTTAAGAAGCTTCTATAATGCTAATAAGAAAACGGGTTTTAAGGCTTAAGTGTCCTTTTGCCCAAAAACCTTTTTTCCTTGAAAGAATTCTACACTAATTTTTGCAAAGAAGTAAATTACTATACTACTGAAAACAAAATTAAGGAACTCAGTTATGCAAGATTAAAAGGGTTCATTTTCATTAATAGTTTTTAAAGCTTACAAAAACTAGAACAAAATGATATGGGACACATACGTCCCATATTTATACAAGAGAAAGAAGAATCTAGAATACATGAGCTCTAAAACCCTAATCTTCATGAATGTCCTGAATTGCCCTTGGTCTTTACTTTTTGAATTTTGGTCAAATCATCCCATGTGATTGCCAGCCTTGACTGAGTGATCTGGGACGTTTATCTGAACTTGGGGACAAAGAAAAACGTTTTGGAACGTTTGATTTCTGTAAGATTCATTATTTGCCATTTCTAGTGTAGCAGGGGACAAACGTGGGGGCCACAGGGGTCACGGGTTACTTGGTTGGTGATTGGGATTGGTTTGAATGGTCATCAATTTGTAATCTGGAGGTTTAGGGGATAAACCCCTTTGGTTTAAGGGTTAAGGAAATTAGGGTTCATGGGTGGTTAAATTGGGGGTGATGGGGTAATAGTGACTGTTTAGCGCATAGAATTAATATTAATAATTCGTTTAAAAACGAATTAAAATATTAAGTGAGGTTTTGACTGATTTTTGACCTGGGTCGGGTTAAGGGGGTTTTGGTTGGGCTTGTGGTGGGTTTTGTGGGCTCAGACCGGGTATGGAGTGGGTATGGGTTTGGTTGTTAACACTTTTGGTCCCATGTCTTGCAAAAACATGGCAAACACTCTCTATTCTTGATATGGCAGATTTCTTTTGTTAATAGCTTTCATCCATTGGCAAAATAGGTCCTTGTGTCTTGTATAGCTTATGAAAAAGGACTCCTTTTGCAAGTTGTGATAACTTGAAGGGCCATTCTTGTGATAACTTGATACTCTAGGGACCCCAAAGTATTTCTAAGATAATTGAGGGGTATAAAGTGGCAAATCTTCAAAGTTGAGGGACCAAAGTTGTCAAATCTTCAAACTTTAGGGACAATTTTGGAAATTCAGGATTCGGGTCCGGTTCTTTGTGCGGCTTCCTTTCCCGTGTTCGTTTTTGCTTGATTCCTTTGATCTTTTGGTGAATTCACGTTATCCGTAACTGAAATACACAATGAACAAACACATGCATATTTTTGGGTATTTTGACGATATTTTAAGCGTTTTAAGCCCGATTTGGACGATGAGACTATGTATAAATACAGTCTCATCACTCCCCCATACTAAACCATTGCCGTGTCCCCACGCAATGCTAGATTAAGTATCATAGCACTTCCAAAATTCATTTTATGATGACTTTTATTTAAATAAACTACTACATGCGTTTTAGAAATAATGTATTGTTTTCATCACGAGAATGTGACTTTTAGGATCATAGAACAAGAACACGTGAATGCTTCGTTAGAAATAATTTCGTCGTCCTCGATTTTCACCCAATTCCATGCTAAGCGTGTAACGAGATCATTGTTATAAGTTAGCAACACGTACACATCTCATGAGTGTTAATTACACACCTAAACTCCCTTATTCCTACTTGGTATCTCTTATATTTTATTTTGCCTTAATGATCACGAGGATACATCATCGACTTATGCGTGAATAGAGATTAAGTCTAAAAATAGAAACTTAACGGTGTAGCCAAAATCATTAAATCAATAATTCACTCTAATAGACAACGATGTCAACAAATTAAGTCAACAAGAGGGATCGATAAACACGGTTTTATAACGGTTTTGAACATGAGACTTATTACCAAGAATTTTATACACCCCCTAACGGAAGGGCCTTATTATCTTTGGTTTACCTCCATCTTTTATTCAACTTCGCCATGAAGCTTTTATTATGACTTCAGTCTTGCCTTGCCTTTTATTATCCGCCTCATCGGTGGTTTTATTAGCCAAAGACGTATATCCTCACGCTAAAGCGAATTTTGGATCTTTAAAGCTTCGAAGATTAAGGCTTGATTCACTTTCAATTTGGGCATAGATTTTTCGGCCTTGTGAGCTTCAAATTTTTGCTTAATTTAGGTGAGCACTTGAAATCTTATTCTTAGGTGAAACTTTCGATTATTCGGGTGCCAATACTTCAAAACCGTGACGCTGGCGAATCCTTAATGTTTTCCCAATTTAATTACATGGAAGCTACCAAAACAAATTAAAAACCAACAATAGTGACTAAACCGCCAAATCAATATTTATTAACAATTTATTATGCAAAAGCGTGGGGAGAATAAGCTAATAATCACTACACATGAGATCGTGACGATTACGAGACTTATAAATAACTCTATCATCTTTCCTCCTCATTTAAGAGACTTAGCCTAAAAAGTTAAGGAATCGAGCTAAGTGCTCAACACGCACGGTCGAGTCAAAAATTACTCTCATTATCACCATCGGAAAACCTACATTCGTGTCTTAAACACTTATGAAAAATACGAAAAAAATTTAAAATTTGGCCATTTTTAGCCTTATTTTGCATAAAACAATAACAAAAAGATGAATATTGGATAGCATGTTGACGTAAGCAAGGTGAAGTATCTACTCACCCCCCCCCCCATACTAAAACTAAACATTGTCCTCAATGTTTCGAGTCTAGGGGTGTAAACACCCCCATACTAGAGACGAAGTCGAATGCTTAATCTCGAGCATGGAAAGGGTAAAACGAATAACCTAAAAGCCGTTTATGAATTATGCTAATAAGATAAACGTTAGAACATAAAAGGATATCATCGGATATCGGAATCTCCAAAGGCAACGATCAAGCTCGAGTGATCCGTAAAACGAACACGAGAGGCTTCAATGATGACGATGAACCTAATAAATCACAATCACAAACAACCACAGAACAAAGGTTGGAAGAGCACAAGTCCCCTCGTTACATTAAACTAAGAAAGCGATAATATTTACAAGGATAAGCATGAGAATCCCCCACGAGGCACCTTGTTTTTGATAACCGAGTCAAAAGCTCGACTCGAATCCCCATAAATGTGATCATTTAGGGATAATCTTGGTTTGGTCATTTTTTGGTGGGGCTTACATGATAAACAAGGCCCAAAAGTACATGGAGTACTTTAAAAACCCGATATACGAATACCGGGGTCAAAGATAGCGTCTTCGTTTTCGGATGAAAGACGAAACAACGCCACTCCAACATGAATCAAAACCCCAAAGGGGTAGAAGAAAAGAGATGAGAATTAGAAAGGTGGGGCAATGGGTAAGTCACTAAAATGAGCTACTCGAGGTAGACTCACACCAAGCAAACGAAAAGATTTTCTATTTATTGCATCGGTGGAAGACCGAGATTTCCCTTTACAAGCAATTCCGGGATCGTAAATCTCGTCCTCGGTGGTAAAGTGTGAAGGAACATTTGGGGCTTCCCCCATACTAAGACAACACCAACCGTCGTCAAAAGGAGTAGACGAGGTGGTAGCACTCATATAACGCGGTGATGACGGAGTTAAACATGTAGAAAAATCTTTTAAAACATTTTTAAAATCTTTTCCTTTTTCATCATTTAAAAACTCTCTATGAAAACCCGATTTGATAATGTCGAAAATATTTGGCGTGTCAAATTCAAAATTAGTCGCGCTAAAAATCCTCACATTTAAGTCGCGGTTAGGGGGTGGTGGATTATATAAGTTCTCAAAACGTTTGTCAATAAAGAACACCGCCCCCTCGGGGTCTACATACTCGTCATCCTCATGAACGTCGATCTCATCGATTTCTTCATCAAAGATAGGCTTGTCAAACCAAGGTTTGTCATTCCCCTCCTTGAGTATCTTAGAAACTCTCTCGAAAAGATCACGATCAAGCACGAAACCATCATTCTTTTGTGGGGATCGTTGATAAGTTAGATCCTCACGAATGTGGTAAACGTCATTCTCAAATGAGGAGTGTTGATTAGGTAACTCCTCGAGAATTGGATTCTTAGTGGTCACATGAGTTGGTTCATCATTGAAAATAAGACGTTCCAATTCATTAAGTTCATCCTTGATTTTGGAAAGGTCGACCTCACTCGTAGGTGGAAGTGAAGGCATAAGAGCTAGCTCTCGTTCAATGATTTCCTCAATCTCGGGATCAAACTCGTAATCATCGTACTTCACATGTTTCTTTTTAGGAGAATCAAAAATTGCATGTGGATTTCGAAGTACGTGATCAATCTTGGCAAAATCGTCATCGTCATCGTCAAAGAAAGAGTCGATGTGAGCACTCACAACCATGGACTTACAAGTCGAATGACTATGCTTAGGTGACTTTTCTAAGACGAGAGGATCGATGTCGATAAACCCTTTAGCCTCAACGGGTGTTGGGCTAGGCAAAGGAGGCACTTTGATGGAGTTAGAAGTTGAAGCCTCAAAGACGTGGTCCTTCGAAGGTGGTGAAGACGAGCCCATATTGGTCTTTGTCGTGATGGCACTAACGTCGCCCTTCGGAATTGGTGGTTCACTTGTTTCGCTAAAAATATCCCAAAGTGAGTTTTCATCCATAAATTTACACATACCCTTTTGAATTAGGTACACGTACTCTTTATCATTAAAATCATCATCTTTAAAACCGTTTTTCTTAATTCTTTCAAAACATGCATTAAGCTTCATTCTTTCCGCTAAAGTGAACATTTTGAAATCATTAGGATTTGAATCATTAGGTTTTGAAACCTCGGTTTTTTCATTCTCATTAAATCCTTGGGATTTTCTAGCGAAAAAGTCTATTTTCTCATCCCCATATCTCATAGTAAGTCTCCCCTCGTGAACGCCGATTACGGTTCTAGCCGTCGATAAGAATGGTCGGCCTAAAATAATGGGACATTTAGGGTCACACTCGTAATCGGATATAACGAAATCCGCGGGAAAAACAAACTTTCCAACTTTGACATAGACATCCTCGGCTATTCCAATTGGTATAAGTGGAGTACAATTTGCAAGCTCGATTGTCATGTTTGTAGGGGTAAGCGAAGGCAATCTCATCAATTTCCAAAGAGAATGAGGCATAAGATTGATGCTAGCACCTAAATCGGCAAGGGCTAAACATCCCTCAATCTCGGAAAAATCACAAGGTAGTAGAAATTGGCGGATCCTTTTCCTTTCTCGGCATACGCCTTTTGGGTTTTTTAAGAAGGATTGAAGCACAAGTTTCTTCAAGGGTTACTTTGGTAAGGTCGACAAAGCTCTCTTTTTGAACCATGGATGGAATTTGAGGTACACGAGGGTATGCACTCTTTTCCTTGGTCGCCACGTTCACCCCATCGACTTTAGAACAAGAAGACGTCTTAGAAGTCGAGGGTTGAGAAGCATAAACAACTCGAAATCCTTCAAGGTTAGGGGTAATCACACGACCTTTCTCACGAGACGAGGCGGCTTTACATTGTTCCTTCGGATTTGCAACGGTGTCACTAGGTAACGAACTCGATGACGCACCCGAGGACTTGTTCATTATGGCCGAAAACATCTTTTTTATATCAATTTGCCCTTGCTCAATCTTCGTGTTTTGCAATTTCAATGTAGTAGAAAAGTCGTTTTTCAAAGTACCAATTTCTCCCTCTAATCGTCTCATATTAGCCTCATTCGTTTTCATGTAATTTTGAAAATCGTTTGATGAACTATTTTGATTTGAATTAAAGTTCCCTTGGTTTTGATTGTTTCTTTGAAAATTGTTTTGATTCCCACTTGAAAAACTGTTACCTTGATTGTTGTTGTTTGAAAAATTCGAGTTTTGATTATTGTCTCAATTTTGCCAAGTTATATTACGACCTTGATTATAACCTCCTTGATTTTGATTCGAAAAATTTCCTTGTTGATTATTTCCTTGAAAATTGTTTCGGTTTTGAAAATTGTTGCCTTGGTTATAATTGCCTTGTTGTGATGGACCGGCGTTATTTTGATTTTGATTGGAAAAATTGTTGTTTAACGCACTCACATTCGACGTTTGGCCATCCGTAGCCGCACACTCGTAATAATTATGAGGTCCACCACAAAACGTACACGAAACCTCAACCGTTTTCACCGTAGCGGGAGCGTCTTTCTTTTGCATCTCAACGAGAAAAGACGTAAACACATTCGTCAACTTATCGACTTTTGCATCAACTCTCTCAATATCGCGATTAGAACTACTAACATTGGCGACATTGGCAACACTCGGTGCGTTGCGGAGTTGGTAAACCTTGGATCGGTTTTCGATAATTATCAATGCATCTTTCGGAGTCTTACACAAAAAGTTGCCACCGGCGGCGGAATTCAACGAATCTTGTTCGTGAAAATTAAGACCGTTGTAAAACGTATCGATTTGGTGCAACTCGGAAAAACCATGGTGAGGACATTGCCTAAGCAATTCCTTAAAGCGATCCCACGCGTCTCTAAAAGATTCATTCGGTTTTTGCTCAAATTTCGTAATTTCATTTTTGAAAAACGTTGTCTTAGACGGTGGGAAAAAATAATTAACGAACTTGGAAACGAGATCCTTCCACGTAACTATCGAATTAGGTGGCTCTTTCTCGTACCAATCCTTGGCGGCACCATCGAGCGAGTACGGAAAAAGCATAAGCTTGACGACATCGGTGTCGACGTTCTTAAACTTGCTCGTGGCTAAAAGACGATCAAAATTCCGAATATGGTCGTGAGGATTATCGGCTTCACGACCTCGAAACTTCGTAGCTTGGATTAACGAAAGCATTCCGCTCTTAATCTCAAAATTCTCCGCCTCGATAGCGGGAATTACGATCGCGTCTCCATAACCCTCGGTGGGCGCTTGGAGCAATTCCATCATCGAACGATTATCGGCCATCTCCTCTACGGTTTCTTCAACAACGATATTAGGAACTTCGGTTTCTAATTCTCGTCTACGTCGTCGATTCCTTCGATTACATTGCGTCGATTTGAAGCTTCGCTAGAATTGGAATAATCCTTCGATCGAGTGCGCATGCACTAAGCGTAGAATGGGTGGTAGCAAAGAAGATTCTTTTTGCGGCTTTTCGATTTTTTCAATTTTTTGGTTTTTGATTGGTTTTTAATTTTTTTTGGATTTTTGAATGTATTACGTAGACACAAATCTACAAATCTCTCCTCGAATCGACTTTCTCGATTAAAGGAGCCTCAAGGAATGAAAACGATCACGTGGAGTGAACGCCTTCGATGACTTTAGAACGTTGGTGGAACACCAAAACGTTCAAGAGGGTTTAATCTTGAAAACACAAGCAAATATAATATACGTAGATAATACTTGGGCGGCAAACCCTCGATTAGCCCTCTTTCTCAAAACACGCACAAGCAAGCGGAGGAAACGAGGCGGCGCGAAGCACTTAAGAGCCTTTTTCCTTTAGGTCGTGAAATACAACCGCCTTATACCCACCTTATAGTTTGTGTTAATCGAAATTAAGCCTCACGAAAGTATTTATCTATTTTGCCTTTAAAATTTTGCTTTAGATTCGAATACAATGATCGAGTGATGAAATCCCGAATCAAGGTTGCGTTTTCACGCTTTTGGAGTACTTGTATATTTATTGTTCTTACGTAGATACAATATAGTAATAATATATTCACAATAAAAACGAAAACCAATATATCTACAATATAGTAAAAGATTGTTGTGTGTTTAATTTAGGAAAATTAAACACGTTTTATTTGGATACTATAATATAATAGAGAAAAATAACAAAAATGAGTATGTACGATATTCACGCTTTCCAAAAAAATGAAAAGCTAAAACGCACTACTCACACAAACACGATAGTAATAATAATGGCACACTAAACACCTTCCCGGCAGCGGCGCCAAAATGATATGTGTAGAAATACGCGTTTAGGATAACAACGTATAAGTGCGGCAAGTATTAAACTCAACGATTTAGGAAAACCGAAGAATCGAATAAATGCGGGTTCGTTCTCGAAGAAGGTGTGTGTATTAATGTGCTAATATATATGAAATCAAGTTTGAATTAGTGACGTTTTTGGTTGAGAAGAGAAAACGTAAAGACGAGCTACGACTACGATTTAAACTAGGACGTTGACGTAAAACGCGAACGTAAATACGTAAAACGCGACAAAATTAAAAATTAAACCTAAAAATTAATTAAAAGTTAAAACTAAGTCTAAAATAATATAAATAAGAATAAAAATCCAACAAATATATTTTAAAACCTTTTATTAATTAAATATTCAATTTTAAATGCCAATTAAAGCCCTAAAATCAAATATAATTAACAAAATGTCCAAAATATAGTTTTATTGAACAAATAAGTTACTTATATTATTTAAAGACTAAAAAGTATTTTTCCTAGATTTTCAAAACTATTTTTCTATTTTTAAAACACTTAAACTATTTTTAAATTAAAATAATCCTAAAAAATAATAAAACAATGCCAAAAATAATTTGACAATTTTAAAAATCCTAAATTACACTAAAGAACAGTAGAAAATTTAAAAAGTTTGAAAAATGTAAAATTTTTCACTAAAAGACAAAACAGTTTAATATTAAAACCCTAATTAAGCTAAATTAATTATAAAAAATAATTAAAATAGTGAACAGTAAATATTTTTAAACTAAAAATCTTAAATTAATTTTCTAAATCTAAGAAAATTTTTGAAATTGAAAAATATTAAGTTTCTGCACTAAAAGACAAAAAACAGAAATGAAAAAGTTAATTAAAAATGTTAAATAATCTAAAAATTATAAAATGAACAGTAACTTAAAAAATAATTAAACAGAAAAATCAAAAATTAAATAAGAAAAATATAGAAAAAAGTTTCAAATCCTAAATCCTAAATTTGGTCACTAAAGACAAAAGAACAAGAATGTGATAGTGACACTTGCCTGTTTTTGTTTTCTAGCTAAGCAGTGGTAACCAACAAACTAGCAGGGGGAAGTGAGTTCCCACTGCTAGTGCAAATAAGTTGACAGAATAATGATAAGCTTAGGTAAGCTTTTTGATGGCTTTTTACTGGGCAATAAGGCACCCCCACAACCAGTTGGGTTGTGGGGAGTCAAAAAGAGCAATAAAAATACCAAGCAACACACAAAAATCACAACAAAATGGCCAAATTCAGTCACTGTGTATGCTCTTAAGGTCTGTGAACAGTAAGCTGTCTCAAATGGCACAAATTCGAATTTCAAGTGCTTATATCTTGCATACCATCCAATCAAATCACATATAAGCCAAACATAAGCCTATCTTAACCTATTTTCTATCAGATTCCAAGATTTGAATGTCTAGAATGCTAAAACTAAGAAGATTTACCCTACTGATTTTTTTGACTGTTTTTACCAACTAATGAATGTGCAAAACTGAAAATTACCCTATGAAACTTAAAACAAGTTACTAATATTACCTACCACTAACCAATGGAGTATGTTAAGACTGATTTTAAGCCAAGAACTGATCTATTACTAGCTTTTCAACCTAGTCCCAAACACCCCTATAAATACAGAAAGTAAGCTTTATCAAACCAAATGCTTACCAAACTTATCTAAACCGCTTCTAATCTATCTAATCATGCATACAGGTCCTATATTAGCAATATTAATCAGAAAAATCCAACATGCAAACCATATTAACTTAATCAATCAAGGATAAGTCCCTAAATTTCACAAATAAGCAAATAAAAAGGGAGTTCAACAATACCTTCACTCAAAATGAGTCAAAGACTTGGATACCACCAGCTTGATAGAGCTTATGAGTGCAAGTAAGTGAGCTTATGGCTTGTGTACTGATGTAGAGAGATGATGGTGTTGACTACCCAGTCAACACCCTATATATCTTCAAGAAGACAATGCTTCTTAGAACCTGCCAAGAAAGAGACCAAAAAGAGTGAACTGGAAACAAGGAATATAAGCTATAAGTTTGACTTATTGAACAAGTCAGCTTATAGCTTATAGCTTATGAAAATAAGAAATCTTTTGCAAATGAAAAATTCTTTTTCACAAGAAATAGTTTGAAAACTCCAAATCTTGAAACCTAGAAACCACAATAACCACAGCTTATACAAGCTCTCTTAGCTCATTTGGTTGTCAACCCAAATAAGTTAAGAAGCTTCTATAATGCTAATAAGAAAAACGGGTTTTAAGGCTTAAGTGTCCTTTTGCCCAAAAACCTTTTTTCCTTGAAAGAATTCTACACTAATTTTTGCAAAGAAGTAAATTACTATACTACTGAAAACAAAATTAAGGAACTCAGTTATGCAAGATTAAAAGGGTTCATTTTCATTAATAGTTTTTAAAGCTTACAAAAACTGGAACAAAATGATATGGGACACATACGTCCCATATTTATACAAGAGAAAGAAGAATCTAGAATACATGAGCTCCAAAACCCTAATCTTCATGAATGTCCTGAATTGCCCTTGGTCTTTACTTTTTAAATTTTGGTCAAATCGTCCCATGTGATTGTCAGCCTTGACTGAGTGATCTGGGACGTTTATCTGAACTTGGGGACAAAGAAAAACGTTTTGGAACGTTTGATTTCTGTAAGATTCGTTCTTTGCCATTTCTAGTGTAGCAGGGGACAAACGTGGGGGCCACAGGGGTCACGGGTTGCTTGGTTGGTGAGTGGGATTGGTTTGAATGGTCATCAGTTTGTGATCTGGAGGTTTAGGAGATAAACCCCTTTGGTTTAAGGGTTAAGGAAATTAGGTTTCATGGGTGGTTAAATTGGGGGTGATGGGGTAATAGTGACTGTTTAGCGCGTAGAATTAATATTAATAATTCGTTTAAAAACGAATTAAAATATTAAGTTAGGTTTTGACTGAGTTTTGACCTGGGTCGGGTTAAGGGGGTTTTGGTTGGGCTTGTGGTGGGTTTTGTGGGCTCAGACCGGGTATGGAGTGGGTATGGGTTTGGTTGTTAACACTTTTGGTCCCCTGTCTTGCAAAAATATGGCAAACACTCTCTATTCTTGACATGGCAGATTTCTTTTGTTAATAGCTTTCATCCATTGGCAAAATTGGTCCTTGTGTCTTGTATAGCTGATAGGTGTGTAAACACCCATCTTTTCTACCACTTAATTACAATAATAACCAAAGAATTCAAGTCTATTTTATTGAAGAATTTATAGACGAATTCGAAGAAATCCTGAAGCCAAAAGTCCCTTAAGTCCAAGTTTAAAGAAGATTAGAAGAAAAGGACTAATGACGCAATTAATGAAGATTAATAAAATGAGGGACTTAAGCTTGTAAATAAGAAGAAAGGAAAGAGGGGAGGAAGCTTCCTTAATCCTCCCCTATATATAGATTAGGATTGTGTTCATTTCTTTCTTGTTGGCTAAGGTGACAATTAGTCTTCCACCATTTTCTTATCTTGTCATTTATTTTTCATGTCATTTTAATACATGTTTTGCACTTAAATTATCGTTTTATTTCCAAGTAAGTTTCCAATTTGTGTTCTTTAAATTCTTGTCTTTACCTTTCTTTATCATTTGAACAAGTTTATTTTTATCAATCTCATTCTACTCTTCTTTTCTTCATTTTTGTTTCGGTTTACATTTCGGATTAAGCAAAGTTTAGCTTAATCCATTTGCTTATTTAACTAAAAGTTTCGTTCTTTCTCGTCTTTTTTTTAGTCCTCATACGAAATAAGCCACGAGTTTGACAACCTTGTGTGCTTATTTGGTATTTTGCTTAAGTATTTTTAAAGTTTTCTTAAAAGTTTTGATTTTTAAGTTTTGATTTCATTTAAGTTTCGTCTTTTAAAATTTTGAAAGCTTTTAACTTTTTAGCTTATTGTCATGTTTTGATTCCATTTCATTCAAGTTCTTGGTCACGGCTTATTAGAAGTAGCTTATTTAGAATTGTGCTTATTACGAAGTTGGTTCCATCGGAAAGTAAGGGTTTTTGATTGCGACGGCTAGCAACACCACATTCCGATAGTGACTGTATTGGGCTTAAGGGTTTTGCTTTCCGATCCGGGATTGCGATTGGTGTATCTTTTCCTCATTCCGATCTGGGGATTGTGATCGCATATTGCGATCGCTCTTTCCGACGGCTCTTGAGGCTTACTTAGACGAAGTGCTGCCCAATTTTCCTTAGCCATATTCCGATCTGGACCTCATTCCGATAGGTTATATTCCGATCTGGGGGATTTCGATCTGAGACTTTGCGATCTGAACTTCATTTCGATCTGGGTTGTTTGGATATTCCGATCTGAAAAGGTGACATATTCCGATCTGGGTTTCATTCAATATTCTGACAGGGGGTGTGTTCATTCCGATGGTAAGTTGATCAGAATACATTCCGATCTGGGTTAACTTTCATATTTTATCTTGTTTAATTTTTACGTTATCATTTTAATACTTGTCTAACTTTAATTCTCGTCACGCTTTAATTTTTAGTCATTTAATTAATTTACTTTCCGTCACGTTTTTAAATATCACACATTTAATTTTAAGTAGACTTAGATTTATTTTTAACGCTCTTTTAATTTAAAGTCATTTACTTTTAAGTTTTGCACATTTAAATATACCACAACGACAACCTTTTTGTTTTCACCAAAATAGAACTGAGTCACATAGAGAACCTAGATCAATTCGATTAGACATACTTAAACGAACATAATTTTTAATTAGGTAAAAACTTAGTTATCAAATGGCGCCGCTGCCGGCTCTTTTCGTTAAGATTGACGGTTTTCTGTGAGAGACACGTTGCTTTTTTTGGGATCCGCTCACTTGTGAACGTTACTTTTCTTGCCTAAAAAATTCAAAAAATCATAAAATTAAAATTAAAAAAAAAAAAAAAAATTTGATAAAAAACCATAAAAATTAAAAGATTCAAAAATCCAAAAAGATTTTATCTTTCTTGTGTATATATATTGTATTTTGTGTTTGGTTTTGTTTTCTTTTGCATTTTCAGGTGTATGCGTACTAGATCTTCTAATTATCAAGAGCCCGAGCCTCAAGAAGATTTAGATATGGCAGGTGTTGTCAACAACAACATTCCACCGAACCTCAATAATAATAATAACAACAATGCTCTTCCACAGCCCGATCTTCGGACCATGGAGGAACTTTGTCAACCAACAATGTTTGGACGAGGAGGACCGATTGCGCCGATGCAAATCAACGCTCCTGAGTTTTCGTTGAAGCACCACATGATTCAGCAAGTACAAACAAACCCATTTAGAGGATTGCCTAATGATGATGCCAACAAACACCTCGACAAGTTCATTACAATCACCCAAAGCATGAAGTTGCCTGGGGCCACAATGGATGTACTTCGCCTACAACTCTTCCCACATACTTTATCACATCATGCCGAGAAATGGTTTGATCGTCTCCCGAAGAATTCTATTCACACTTGGGATGACATGACTCAACGCTTTCTATCACGCTACTTTCCACCATCCATGGTCACAAGCCTTCGCAATCAGATCAGCGGTTTCATGCAAGACCCTGATGAATCTCTTTTTGACGCTTGGGAGAGATATAATGTCTTGATCGATAGATGTCCAAACCACAACATGCTCCCTGTGACCCTAATTGATACTTTCTACAACGGTTTGACATTTCGAGATCATGATACGATTAATGCAGCCGCCGGTGGCACATTCATGAAAAGGAGACCCGAGGAGTGTAGAGAGTTAATTGAGAACATGACTACTCATCATAAGAACTGGGATTCCTCTGCTTCTTCAAGGAACAACCCGAGAGTCAATGTTTCCTCAACCTCAGCAAACCCTGAGATGACCGAACTCACCCGCATGATGGCCGAAATGAGCAAAAGTATTACGCTTCTCGCTTCAAACCAACAACAACAACAAGTTAAAGCGGTTGCTAATCCTTGTGAAACATGTGGCGGTCCTCACTCATACACCGATTGTCCTTCGACACAAGGAAATCCGGAAAATGTGTATGCAGCTTATGGTAATTATTCACCGGAAAATTACCAAGCTAGACAACAAGGGGATAGAAATCTGCTGAGTTACCGATCCAACAACTACCTTTCACCTGGTTTTTCTCCTCAAAACCAAAACCCCGCCAACAACTAAAATAGAATCAACCAAATCCCACCAAGAGCTTCTAACCCTTATAACCCACCCGCCCAACAACACCCACCCATTAACTCCGATGTTGAAGCCATCATGAGAACCCAAGGTGAGCAAATTAAGATCCTGCAGAGCCAGATTATCAATCTAAAAGGAGATATCACAAAGCAAGGAAATGAGATAAGATCCGAGCTTCGAGATAACATTCAATCCTCCTTCAGCAATCAAACCAATGATTTGAAGAATATGCTCGCTAGTTTCTTGCCTGCCGCTCAACCTTCTTCTTCAAGTTCTCTACCTTCAAACACCAAAACTAATCCGCGAGCCAATGTGAGTGCTATTACTACTCGTAGTGGAGTCACCATCGTAGGACCAACAATCCCACCACCATTTATCCCTACTCCTCCTACACCTAGTATTAGTACACCATTACCGTCTCCGCCTCGACGTGATGAAGTTCCCACGAATGACCCTTCAACATCTCAACCGTTACCTACCACACCTGCTCCTTCACCACCCAAACCTAATATCCCTTATCCCTCTCGCTTGGGCAAGAACAAAATGCTAAACAAGGAGGACGCTCAAGTGACTAGCTATATCAAGATGATTTCTCAAATGAACTTCAACATTAGCTTTCTTGAAGCACTTGTCCACATGCCCAAATTTGTTAAAGCATTTAAGGAATTCCTTAACAAGAAGGAGAAGCTGATTGAACTCGCCAACACACGCTTAAATGAAAACTGCTCTGCAGTTATTCTTAAAGAACTTCTGGAAAAGCTTGGAGATCCCGGTCGTTTTGTGTTGCCTTGCGTGTTCAACAAAACTGAAGAATTTACTGCCCTCGCTGATCTCGGGGCTAGTATTAATCTTATGCCACTGAGTGTTTGGAAAACACTATCATTACCCGACCTCATTCCAACAAAGATGACTCTCGAACTTGCAAATCACACTCTCGCTTACCCCGTTGGTATAGCGGAAGACGTGTTTATCAAAGTTGGCACATTTACTTTCCCGGTCGATTTTGTCGTAGTTGATTATGAAATGGACCCTCGTATTCCTTTAATACTTGGTCGGCCATTTTTGAGAACCGGACGAGCTTTAGTGGATGTGGCCGAAGGTGAGTTAATCTTACGAGTCGGGGATGATTCAAAAGTTTTTAAAATGGGGAAGCTTACAGGAAAATCCTTTGGAGGCCGAGAATCAGTGAATATGATAAATGTGCTCGATGACTTTACCGTCTATGACAATCCTCTATTCGATTCTTCCACCGATAATCCACTCTTTGAAGATTATGTGGATGATTCTCTCCCTACTTTGGAACCTTCTACCATTTATGATTCGCCACCGATCTTTGATGTTTATGATGATGATTCTAGCTCAGATTCGGATGATTTTGATTGTACTTCTGAGTATCCCGAGCTGCCCACTTTCTAGGATTTTGATGAGGCTGATACTCTTTCGAGCGATTCTTCACATGATGAAGATCCTCCGCCATCACTCGATCCTACTTTGGATGATTATTCATTTGAGGAAGATTTCTCTGAATTTCTCAACACTTACTTCCCTCATGAGAGTGATGCTCCTCCTTATGACTTTGAAGATTATCATCTTGATCCTACTTTGGATTTGAAGCACATTCTGTCAAAGGAGAAGAAACCGGTCGACACCGAAATCCGTTGCACGTATGATTTGACACCTCTTTGTCCCACTTCTGAGGACGAGGCTGTGCTTCTTTGCGGATCTTCTTCACACTCGGCTGAGCCTGAGTGCTATTTTCCCTTGAAGGAAAAGGTTTTCGACCCCGGTATTGAAGTCTTTAAGCCATCTCAGTATCCACCTGATGAAATAAAAGGAAAAATCTTTGGAACCATTGAAGACATGCTTGCACCACTTCATCCTTACTTCTACTATGCTCCATCACTGCTTAAGGGAACCTTGCCTACTCTTCTTTGGCTTGCCTTGTTCGCCTTAAGCTCTTGCTTATTGATGGATGAAAACTATGTCTTTGATCCTGGTGGATATGTTTTATGCTTCTTCCATTGATGATCAAGGTCGAGTCAAGCTCACGACTCGGTTAACTAAAACCAAGCGCTTCTTGGGAGGTAACCCATGCATCTATCTTTTCGCTTTCTTTATCATAAGTGTAGGGGGGAGACCCTTTGGTTTGCTATTTCCTCTCCTCACTTCTTAATCAGGGATTCGAGCTTCAATGATCCACTCTTGATGATTCTTGACGACCCGTGATTCCGTGTTCTACTTCTTCCCGGTTCTATCCTAAACTCTTTTCGATTCACTATTTTATATTTTCTCAATATTAAAATAGCAATCTCTTTAGTTGTCTTTTCCTTCGCGAGATTTAAGCAACGTGCATAATGTACTAAGTGTAGGGGAGTTTACTCCCATATGCTTAAACATTGAGGACAATGTTTATCTTAAGTGTAGGGGGGACTTCTATCGAATTTAAGTGTTCTTTTCCTTGTATTTGTCCTCATTTTAACCGGAAAATCAATTTTTCGACATTTTTCAAAATTTTTGATCTATTTTGGCCTATTAGTTTTTCCCTTTTGTATAGTTATTTTCTCTTTGCTAGAATAAATCTTTGAATAAGTGGTTTTAATTTTCAAACGTTGTGAATCTTTTGACTCAATCCGAGTTTACTCTAGCTAGTATCCTTAACGTGTTTAAGTCAAGTTTTGCTAGGCTTTTATATAGGGAGCTATAAAACGCGAAAGTCTTAACTCTCACGGGTTAAGAACAAGAACTTTTCGCAAGTTCCTATAATTGATCCTAGAGAGTCGTTTATTAAGGGAACTTTAAAATGCGATTTCTAAACTTGAAAAAGTCTAAGAATTTGCAAGATCCTATAGGCGACTCGAAAACCCAAAACTTTGATTTAATAGGCTAAGTATCCACGAGTCTCATTATTTGAGATTTTAAACTGTGGAGAACGAGAGATGATAGAGCCAATTATAAGTTCGGTATTCTTTCGTGAATTTATGTGAGTTAATTATAAGCCTATTCTCCCATCGCTTGCTAATAAATTTATCTGCTAATAAATAAGATTGTACGATTTGAAAAGTTACTTAGCTTCTAGCCCCAGATCGTTTAAAAGTTGCTCGGTATGGATTAGAGTTCATAGCCAAGGCATAACTTATTGAAGCGGGACGCGAAGATTGGCGAGTCCGAAAAGGCCCTAACAAGGCATGAGGACTATGTTTTGTTGCTAAAGATCCAAAGTGATGAGAAGAATCATTTATCGAAAATCAATATGAAGGATCGAGACACACGACGGAAAGCAAAACTCCCCAAAAGTCATGGAGAAGTGTATCCGAAAAGACCCTAACAAGGTATGAGGATAAATAGATCCAAGTCATAAAAGGAGGCGGATCGTTGTATATCAAAGTCCAAAATAAAGATTGGAGAAAAATGAAGAAGTCGTGGTCCAAGTATGAATCTCTCAAAACTTCAAAGTGAAGAATTCCTATTATGAAGAGAAGACCATTATTTCATGAACGTCTCTCAAGATTTGAAGTATAAAGTCGCTGCCAAATATCGGTCCGAGAAAGGTCTCAAATCGCGAAACGAGTTATGCCAAGATATGAACTTTATGAGGTCCCGAGAAGTAGTTTTAAAAGATTTGGTCCTTTAGCTAACTATTGATTAAATCGTTCACTTTATTTTCAGACTTAATAACTACCGAAATAAGTCAACAATGCATCCTCGTGATCATTCAAGACATCAATAAAATATAAGAGATACACCTAAGAATAAGGGAGTCTAAGTGAATAATTGGCCCACATGAGTTCGTGTTAGTTTACTAACTTATAATAACAATGATCTCGTTTTTAAGCTTGGTTTGGAGAAAGTGAAAACTTGAGAATGATGATTATTCATAACATTTTTCAAAACCAAAGGTATGCTTTTGATTTCTTTATTTTGTATGTCTTTAATTTTCTATCTCTTTAATAAAGGCCAACGTGGATTGATTATGATGAAAAATGTAATCTTGCTTTGTAACTAATGCATTGCATGAGGACATTGCAATGGTCAAGTGTAGGGGATTTGATAGGTGTGTAAACACCCATCTTTTCTACCACTTAATTACAATAATAACCGGACCAAAACGTGTATTTTATGTCTTTTATGTCGGAATTATGCGTGGTTTGTGTTTTTGTTGTGATTTAGGACGAAAAGGTGAAAAGTGGAGAAAACACGGACATTCACGGGCATTTACGGACTTTTATTGAAGAAAAGGATGAAAGACGAAGTCAAGAAGTCAAGAGTGCAAAAAGAACGGAAGTCCACGACCAATTCTGAAGATTTATCGAAGAAAAAGTCAAAAGACGGAAGTTTATCAAAAGCCGAAGAATTCAAGTCTATTTTATTGAAGAATTTAAAGACGAATTCGAAGAAATCCCGAAGCCAAAAGTCCCTTAAGTCCAAGTTTAAAGAAGATTAGAAGAAAATGACTAATGACGCAATTAATGAAGATTAATAAAAGGAGGGACTTAAGCTTGTAAATAAGAAGAAAGGAAAGAGGGGAGGAAGCTTCCTTAATCCTCCCCTATATATAGATTAGGATTGTGTTCATTTCTTTCTTGTTGGCTAAGGTGACAATTAGTCTTCCACCATTTTCTTATCTTGTCATTTATTTTTCATGTCATTTTAATACATGTTTTGCACTTAAATTATCGTTTTATTTCCAAGTAAGTTTCCTATTTTTGTTCTTTAAATTCTTGTATTTACCTTTCTTTATCATTTGAACAAGTTTATTTTTATCAGTCTCATTCTACTCTTCTTTTCTTCATTTTTGTTTCGGTTTACATTTCGGATTAAGCAAAGTCTAGCTTAATCCATTTGCTTATTTAACTAAAAGTTTCGTTCTTTCTCGTCTTTTTTTTAGTCCTTATTTGACAACCTTGTGTGCTTATTTGGTATTTTGCTTAAGTATTTTTAAAGTTTTCTTAAAAGTTTTGATTTTTAAGTTTTGATTTCATTTAAGTTTCGTCTTTTAAAATTTTGAAAGCTTTTAACTTTTTAGCTTATTGTCATGTTTTGATTCCATTTCATTCAAGTTCTTGGTCACGACTTATTAGAAGTAGCTTATTTAGAATTGTGCTTATTACGAAGTTGGTTCCATCGGAAAGTAAGGGTTTTTGATTGCAACGGCTAGCAACACCACATTCCGATAGTGACTGTATTGGGCTTAAGGGTTTTGCTTTCCGATCCGGGATTGCGATTGGTGTATCTTTTCCTCATTCCGATCTGGGGATTGCGATCGCATATTGCGATCGCTCTTTCCGACGGCTCTTGGGGCTTACTTAGACGAAGTGCTGCCCAATTTTCCTTAGCCATATTCCGATCTGGACCTCATTCCGATAGGTTATATTCCGATCTGGGGGATTTCGATCTAAGACTTTGCGATCTGAACTTCATTCCGATCTGGGTTGTTTGGATATTCCGATCTGAAAAGGTGACATATTCCGATCTGGGTTTCATTCAATATTCTGACAGGGTGTGTGTTCATTCCGATGGTAAGTTGATCGGAATACATTCCGATCTGGGTTAACTTTCATATTTTATCTTGTTTAATTTTTACGTTATCATTTTAATACTTGTCTAACTTTAATTCTCGTCACGCTTTAATTTTTAGTCATTTAGTTAATTTACTTTCCGTCACGTTTTTAAATATCACACATTTAATTTTAAGTAGACTTAGATTTATTTTTAACGCTCTTTTAATTTAAAGTCATTTACTTTTAAGTTTTGCACATTTAAATATACCACAACGACAACCTTTTTGTTTTCACCAAAATAGAACTGAGTCACATAGAGAACCTAGATCAATTCGATTAGACATACTTAAACGAACATAATTTTTAATTAGGTAAAAACTTAGTTATCAATAGCTTATGAAAAAGGACTCCTTTTGCAAGTTGTGATAACTTGAAGGGCCATTCTTGTGATAACTTGATACTCTTGGGACCCCAAAGTATTTCTAAGATAATTGAGGGGTATAAAGTGGCAAATCTTCAAAGTTGAGGGACCAAAGTTGTCAAATCTTCAAACTTCAGGGACAATTTTGGAAATTCAGGATTCGGGTCCGGTTCTTTGTGCGGCTTCGTTTCCCGTGTTCGTTTTTGCTTGATTCCTTTGATCTTTTGGTGAATTCACGATATCCGTACCTGAAATACACAATGAACAAACACAGGCATATTTTTTGGTATTTTGACGATATTTTAATTGTTTTAAGCCCGATTTGGACAATGAGACTATGTATAAATACAGTCTCATCAATTAAACACAAAATATATTTCACCCTCTTTTTTCAAATATTAATATCTCTTAAACCATTAATCGTTATACGAAAAAAACATACCGTTACGAAGAGCATTTAATTATCTTTCTATAGATATGCTATATGATACACTTTCGACAAAAAAAATTTCTTCATTTTTTCACGTTTTTGAAAATTATCATATATGATACTAATATCATATATGATGTAACACCAGTATCATATATGATATGACCTATCATATATGGTAGAAACCGATATCATATATGATTTAACGTTGTTATCATATATGATGAAACAGTATTATCATATATGATATTTCACGTAAATTTTAACAATAAGAAAAAAATGAATTTTTTTTCTTCGAAAGTATATCCTATTGCATATTGATAGAAAGATAATTAAACGCTCGTCACGATGGTATAATTATTTTCGTTTAACACTTAACGGTTTAAAAGATATTTAAATTATAAAAAATAGGTAAAAAATAAAATATGTTTAATCTCATCCATTGGATGAAAATGAAATGGATTGTAGGGATGAGTCCCCTTATATCAGAGGAAAAGTATGGTATCTAAAATAACTCTTCTTTTATATATATATATATATATATATATATATATATACTAGTTTCGTAACCCGCCCAACGGGCGGGTATGTTTCGTAAATTTTTTTGAAATAATGTCGGTCGATCTGTTATATTGGTTGGTAGTTGGAATTAAATGGTTTAACTATTTTTGCTTAAAAGAAAGTAACTTCTAATATTGTCTCATGTTACTCTTTTGACGCACACAAATAATATATTGTGTATTTGTTAGTGTATATATATATATATATATATATATATATATATATATATATATATATATATATATATATATATATATATATATATATATATATATATATATATATATAGATTTGCGTTCATATGCGTTACAACTTAAGATGCGTTATAATGAGCACCATTCAAGTAGTGACAAGCGTCCTTTTCACTTAAAAGAAAATGTAAATTGATATTAATGTATTTAAGGGTATAATGGGTATTGAATAACTCCAAGTAACCCCTAATAAATCATTCTAACCCATTTTCTTCTAAATAAAAATAAATTGTCTTGTTTTTCTCCGTTAGCTGCAAATATTAAAATCACCGCCTTGGTCGCCCAACCTTCGTCACCATCGGTTTCTACCTTCAATTCAACCACGACTACCCCGAATCCATTATGTATCGCTTATCAATATGTACAAGCTCATCCCATATTTCTCTCGTTCTACAGATATTTCGGCTATCTCATTGTGGCCGACTTATAGTACCACCATTATAGCCACAAAAACCCCATCCATCGTCGATTGTATATCAACATTGTTAATATATAATAGAGTTTAAATACGTATCGGTAGATTTATTAACTAATAAAGGTGACTAAGACGTATTTCGAGGTGGTACAAGCTCTTTAAAATCTCATGCGGCTTCGAGTTGAAAACAGTTTAGTTAACGTTTCAAGCGGTTCATTTATATCCCAGGTCCCTTTGCGTCGTTACGGATGTACACGTTCTAAGCGAGTGACAATTGTTCGACGATGTCGTAACCTAAACCTGATCTACCAATGAAGTTTCGAATCAAGTTTTGCAGATCTTGGGCTGTGGCATCTTAGTTGCGTGAGTCGAACCATCTCAAATCGCTGATTCATATTGACAACATCCATTTGACGTTATACATGTCTACTTTTATAGCATGGCTTTCAGTTCCAGGGACGGAACCAAGTGATGGCTGGGGTTGGCCATACTATTTTATTTTCATAATTGACTTCAATTCTCATGAGTAAAGTGTGAAGTATAGAATAGGCAATATCGTGTCTAGACGGGGAATTATGTTGTGATGACCACACATTGTGATTTTTGCAATATATGTATCAGTTATAGATTTTGGAGTATGATTTTATACCCATATTTCTATGAATTTATACGAATTTGAGTGTATGACATTTTGCTATATAAAGTATATATATATAGTGGTAAACAAACTTGTAAAGAAATACTACTTAGTTTTTTTCTGTATCTAGATGGTGGATAGAGTTGTACATTGGTTTATCTTTAAATCTATTATTAATTATTAAATAATGAATATGTTTGAAAGTATATCATTGTCGGGTAATACATTCACATTAAATATATTCAATATTCACCATAAATAAAAAAACAATTTACATTTAATACATTCAAACTTTACTTTTATATAAACTCAAACATGTATCTTAGGACATCCACTATGGTAGGTTTATGAATAGGTTTATAAATATATGAAGAGGTCTAAGAAATTTTTAATCATAGTGAAGCACCATTTAATGCTTATGTGGCATGAAAAGGTTCATAATCTTAAACCTCTTCATAATTAAATGCTTTGATTAATGCATGAGGTTTATAAAACTTTGTAAGAATTCTACATAGTGAGGATAGGTTCAAAGTTCATAAATTAATGTAATGATATAACTATAAACCTATTACAAAGTTTACCATAAGAGATGCTCTTAGGGCACATGTTAGAAATTCCCTTTTAACATTTATATCATTATTGCAATAATGTATAGCTGGTCTTTTATGAAAAAAAAACAGTTGCAAATCAATCCGTAGTTAATCGCTATTGCATTTATGTGATACGTTAATTTTTATGACACAATGAGTTTTTCGATAGCTAAGAAGAAGGTTTGGCACATTTGTAGTAACATTAAATTTCTCGATAATACAATATAGTTACACATCAAATCATTTGACACATTTGTTGTGTGAAACCAATTTTTAGATACATATATTGTGACACACTCAAACTTTTAATGCTATGTGTAGTGACACATTGATCATTTATAGTGACAAACTACTTTTTATGACATATTATGGGTCACAAAGTCTTTTGATACACTTAGTTTCATAGTATATATATATTTAGTGACACATTTGTTGTGTAAAGCCAATTTTTAGATACATATATTATCAAACACTCGGATTTTTATTGCTATATGTAGTGACACATTGATCATTTGTTGGCAAACTAATTTTATGACCTATTATGAGTCACAAAAAATTAAGTCTTTTGAACATTTAGTTTCATAGTATATATTTGTGACACACTAAGTTTGTTGACATATTTTTGTGTGAAACGCTTAATGTTTTGAATTTTTGATACATTTGGAGTAGAGGTGGTAAAATGGGCGGGCGGGCGGCCACGGGCGGCGGGCTAAACGGGCAACGGGCTAAACGGGCACGGGCGGAACGGGCAAGCTAAACGGGCGGGCGAAACGGGCGCAAGCTAAAAAAGGAAAAAAACATATAAAAACCTACAAATAAAAAATAAAAATACTTGTTTGAAAGCCGGGATAAAAAATTTAATAAAAAAATATTCGTCGAGTATACTAATTTGTATTTTACAAGTGCGCCCGTTAAACCCATTTAGTTTCTTACATATGCGCCCGTTTAACCCATTCATTATAACAAATGGGCAAAAAGTGCCCCATCCTTTTTTGAAAATGGGCAAAAAGTGCCCATATGTATTAAAATGGGCAAGATTTGTCACCTCTAATTTGGAGCGAAACACTATTTTTTAATATATTTTTAGCGAGACATTTATATTTTTTGACAGATAAAACTAATGAGGAAATTTCTTAAATAGCCTCTTTTGAGGATGTAATACCATATTAGTCAGCGCATGAAATTTTTACCAAATTAGACTTTTTGATTATAACCTTTGGATTATAGAATCCAACGGCTCTAAACTAAGGTGCACCAAGAAAAGTTGCGCCTAATACATTGTGCGCCTAATACATTGTGAAAGTATTTTTGTGCACCTAGTGCACTCAATGTGCGCCGTGATGCACATAAGGTGTCGATGCACAATCTCACGCGCCATGATGCATAACTATTGTGCACCTAGATGCACCATGTGCCCCATGGTGCATAAACTATACATGATGCGCCTATGTTACCAAACTAAAATTAGATGCACAACACATTTCTTATGCGCCATGATGCATAACTATTGTGCACCTAGATGCACCATGTGCCTCATGGTGCATAAACTATACATGGTGCGCCTATGTTACCAAACCGAAATTGGATGCACAACACATTTCCTATGCGCCATGATGCATAACTATTGTGCACTCCATTTGTGCACCGTGATGCACCATGTGCCCCATGGTACATAAACTATACATGGTGTGCTACTAAACATTTAAGACATAAGAATTGTCCATTTCTTTTTCAAGATAGACATGCCCATTTCTCTTTAGAAAGTTAAAGTATCAAATTCGTCATTGAAGCTCCTTACGACATGTCCATTTCTTTTTTCTATTCGTGTTATTGGTGAGCCGACTCCAATTAATATGGGGATTTTGTATTTTAATGTATTTTTAGATCTATTTCTATTAGTATTCTTTTAATATTTTGATTTGAATGTTAACTATTTGAATTTATTTCTCATTTTCATACATGCTTTTGTTCTTGAGATTTGTTCTTTACATGCATAGATGCACCAATCTTGTGCACTGAGGTGCACACCAAAAATGCCCCATTAGATGCATCCATCTTGTGCGCTCAGGTGCACACAAAATGCCCCATTAGATGCACCCATCTTGTGCGCTAAGGTGCACACCAAAATGCCCCGTTATACACTTTGATTCATTTTCGCAAGATGATGAAAATTGGTCTATTTTCGTAAAAGAGGTTCTTAAATGGTCTATTTTGGTAATTGGGTTAAAACTAATTGCTCTCAAACTCCGATAAAGGACGGTACGGAAATTGATACAGTACATAATTTTAACATCGACAATATAAAATATTAATACAAACATCGATATGACAAAAAGCAACATGACGAACAAGATGTGTGTTAGCTTTACGAATAAACTTAATTTGAAGAAATTTGTAATCTCGATAAAGGAGCCATATAAATAGTAAATTATTACGATGTATCATCCTATTGACAAATAATCAAACACGTATACTTACAAAGCTGGTCGTTAATAAGACAATTTATATAGAAAAACAATTGCAAACTAACCAGATGTTATACTCATACTCAAAATGTCATGTTATAATTACGATGACCGAAATGCCCTTGTGATTTCACCAGTTTACTAGAGTACCATTTTTTAAATTCAAAGTATTAAATGTTGCATCTCATCTAATATTATTGATCTAATGGTCTATAAATGTGCCTATTATAACTTACTTTAAGAGTGTACATCACGTTAACAGTCTCCTATATATATATATATATATATATATATATATATATATATATATATATATATATATATATATATATATATATATATATATATATATATATATATATATATATATATATATATATATATATATATATATATATGTTTTCTTAAAATGTTTTTAAATAAATTTTAAAATACAAAATTATTTATTGAATTCATTAACAACGAAAAGAAGTCGTATTAACTAAGTATATATATATATAATAAAAAAAATACATTTATGACTCGTGAAAGTTAAAAAAAATTGGCCATCACGAGAATAATACACCATGTCTTTGTATTCTCCCTATTGTGGCTTAAGAATCCTATAATATTTTAGTTCTCTTTTTAGAGTATGTTTGACATGAAGATTATGAGAAGATTGTGATTATTTTATTTGAATATATAAGTCAATTAAAAAAGTAACATGTGTTTAGAATATGAACTTATAAGAGATTATAAAATAAGCTAATTAAATTCATTAGCTATTAATTATAATCTTTTTTTATAATCTCCATCTTTAACATTATTTCTAGAGTCCAACAACGATTACTTTTACCAAACACACCCTATAGCTGCATCAAAAGAACTTAAAACATACTATATAAATTTATGGATACTATGAGTGGTGTCATCTTTTTTAATTAGTTATGGATAGAATGTAATCCTTTTTTTTACATATTCTTTAGACGAATTAATTACCAAGACTAATAATAGCTTTTTGTTTCTCGTATTAAAAAGGAACAAACACTTAACATACGTTTTAAATAGAAAAAAATATAAACATACTAAGTGAAAATATATGATCTTTCTTATCTCTACATTATAAAAAGAAATGCTATGGGGGTATTTGAATCAGCATTTATCAAGATTTTTGTATAAAATTATCCAAGTTTCGTTTATGAGTATAGTTGAATTGCAATATTTTGTTTAATCACATTTCATGAACTTTCACTTAATATCTATATAAGTTTAACATGCAAAGTTACTAATAATATAAGATGAAAACTTAAATAGATCCTTCACCGAAAGTTGTAAGAAATTTTCAGAGGGGTAGCTTTTGCCGAGATATGCTAAGATAGAAGCTCAGTTAGTAGCTTTCAATTTAACTTATGTGTATGTGTGTATACATTTTAATAGGTTGTCCCTTTAAAGACGGATTAGACATGCAATCTTTGGTGTCGTTCTTACTTCTATAAAGATTCACTCTAACAAGTTGAAAATTACGATCAAACATTTTCGAAAAACAACAAAGTAGTACGACTCTTGCAACTATAGAATTCCAATAAACTAATTTTTTTTTACGTAGTTTTCTTTAAATGGTTGTATATTATGAATTTCCAACTGTAATAATTTCGTGATTGCTCTATGCAAATGCCACAATAGTGAGGATTTGTATCAATAATTTAATTAACTTGGACTGTAAAATAGAATGTACACAACTACACATATAAGAGCACGGGGTGTGGCTGGCTTGAGCCATCCCACAACACCAAAAAAATTACATGGTATGATAAGTTTTGTGTAAATATTCTCACAACACCAAAACCTCCACAACACCAAAATTAAGCCTCCTTGGTTGGCTTGAGCCATGGAAAACAAGCTGGGCCCTCAAATTTTCACGTGTCAAGAAACTATTCGTTTAAAAAAATAAAAAATTAAATGCACGAAAACGCGAGACAGGAAAACGCGAGACACGGTACGGTTCTCGCGTTTTTATGTCGCGTTTTCGCGCAAAAACGTGCGCCGTGCCCTAGGCGCGAAAACGAAAACTCGAAGCTGGGTGTGGTTGGTCGCGTTTTCGGGTGGCGTTTTCGCACGACGTGAAAACTTCCCGTACTTTGTGCTCTAAAGTTGGTTCCCCTTAATTATACTGGGCCTAGCGCTGGCCCAGCCTCTCCCCACCGTTATACAACACATTACAACTATCCCTAGCATTCGCTTTCAATGGTTGTATTATAAATGCATATCAAGCGTAACATGTATACGGGTATATTCTCTATTTATTGATATTAATATACTAATGAACTATAGCAAATAAACACCACTTCGAGTACTATCAGGTATAAGCAATATAATTTAAAACTATTATCCATGTCTAAAGAGAAATACTTGATGTGAACCCAAACCGCTCCGTTCATATGTAAATGGTTCAAAATGCTTGTTGTGAGAGTCGGAGTTCAATAAACATGATACTTTTGCAAATCGTGTAGTAAGTTATTTGTCCCGTAGAATGTTAATAAATTCGACTTGTAGTCATTTATCCATGAAATATGACATTATTGCAAGAGTTGTGATTCTGACCTACTAACTCTAAATTGTATACCTTATAATAGAGGGGAATCACGTTCCCGTAGGAACAGTGATCCCCTGACATACTAAATATTATATTATTCCCTCCTCACATATCATACCCACCCAACTCACACATATCATACCCACCCAACTCACACACACAGCCATTCTCTCCCACCTAAAAAAAATATGTGGCGCTGATATCTTGATCTGAAATATGTGGCGCTGATATCTTGATTATAAAGATGATCTTGATCTGAGATATGTGGCGCTGATATCTTGATTATAAAGATGATCTTGATCTGATAAATATGATCTTGATTGATAAAAATGTGTGGCGTTGATATCTTGATTATTGATATCTTGATTATTGCTCTAATAAAGATATGATCTTGATCTAATATCTTGATATCTTGATTATTGATATCTTGATATCTTGATTATTGATATCTTGATTATTGATATCTTGATATCTGATAAATATGATCTTGATCTAATATGGTTGATCTTTCGATCTTGGAGATGGGATGAAGGAGATGGATTTCTTTTATTGTGCATCTTGGTTTTCTCGATTATGGTATTTCCTTATTAACCAACTATTAGTTGTTTTGCTTTACTATTATTTGTACAGTGGTTTATATTTGGTTGTTGTGCCAGGTATGTTCATTCAGTGGAACATTAGTTCGTTGCCGCTATTGATGGCAGGCAACGATAGTGACACCCGTCTCTTTCGTTGCCGTTGTTGATGCCAGGTGACGGCTGGACCGTTGTGATGGGGTCATAAATAGATGGGTTATAGAGACATGAGTATTTGTGCCTCTTTACTCTTTTTGCCCGTATTTCTTTAAATGTTGGTGTTTCGTTATGTTTGATAGGCTGTTGTCCTGTTATAGTCGATTATGGCCCTTCGACGCCTTCGTTACTATCGTTGCCACTGTTAATGTCGGGTGACGAAAGGTACAGTTGTGTGACGTTTTCCCCATGCTCTCATTAACCCACAAATTATTGCCTACTGAATGCACTAATAAAAAAGTAGTTCCCTCCCACAGACTTGATTTGATCTAAAATGTTTTGGGATCTGTTTCTACTTACGATTGTGGGTAACGTTGTTTTGCCCAGGGGACATTTTAAGGTTGTCGGATTACCGACTGCTTTGCATTATGTGTGTTTGAACTATTGTTCCCTTATGGTCCTTCAATGCCATTTTCACTTTTGTTGTCGCTGTTAATAGCGAGCGACGCAAGGTACATCTGTGTGTCGTTGGTGGCTGGCTCTCATTAATACACGGGTATAGGGGATCTTTGTGAGAGCGGGCAATACTTATATCAGGATACGGGTTTGTGGTGTTTTACATACTAATTGCGCATTTCATGTTCTTTTGACAACAACTTTTGCAGTCATGGCAAGCGCAATGCAACAATGAACTGCATTTGTACATGTATTCAGAATTTTTTAAAAATAGGCGATGAGGATAGTCTTTTGCGATTGTGTTTTGTGAGCCATCGTTTACGGACTCCCATATGTTGGTTAGGCAGCCACACGTCGATTGTGGTTGCAGCCACGATGGGTGTTCCGGATGGTTCCCGCATTTACAGATCTGAGCCTTACAACATACAACCATTCATCGTTTTTCCTGTAAGGTATGACACAGGGGAGGGCCGAATTGTTTAGGGGAATCACGTCCCCCCCTAGGAACAGTGAAACACTTCGCATAACGTATAAACAGGTGCTCCCGTCTCTCATGTCACAAAACGAAAACACCTGATGTAGCTGCTTAAAGCGGTTTGCTTCGCGGGTAATAAACCACCTTATTAACCATTTTCACATTCTTTAGCTTTTTTGAATGTTGCCCAACCTTAAGTAGAATAATTTTACAGAATATGAAAGTATAGAATAAATATTTTGAAATTGTGTGTTACTGGCTTCGAATTTCGTATGTATTAAATCTAACTGATGTGCTCTATGCAGGCATTTGATTTCTGGCGACTCACTCTTCGACGGTCTGTGTATGTTGTGAAAACAGGAATGAATTGATCCTGGAAAAGGCCATCTTTCTTTTCGTCGATGACATCCTACCACTTACTGGTATGAATACAATCTAAAGTTCAGTTCTGGATTGTCAATTTAAATGCTTATATAGTTGTAAGAAAAGTATGTTTTCAGTGTTTGATAGAAACTACGTATATGCTTGGTTTCAAGTAATAAGCAATTAAGAATTAACCTGATTATGTTTTAGGATTTGTTTATTGAATTGAACGATAATTTTGGATAATTATAGAGAAACAATGGAAGACGCTCCTTTATAGCAATGAGATATGTATCTCAGTATTGAGATATGTAGATCTCCCAATAATTAGCACACACATATTTGCTGCAACAAACTTATTACTTTAATAAGGTACACAAAGAATAGTAAAAAACCGTTCATTTCAGAAAAAAATAATTGGCTTTGGCACTTTATTCAATTCGAAACATTCACTGATGTGGCACTGTAGTCATTTCGAAAGTTCGATTGCAACTAGGAGTGTTATCGGGTTGTCGGGTTTATCGGGTCGGGCTGCGTCGGGGTTTGATTTTTTGAAAAGTGTTATCGGGTTCGGGTGTTTATCGGTTCGGGTTAAATCGGGTCGGGTGATACGGGTTGTCGGGTTATAAGATAAATCCTACTCTACTGGAAGCATATATAAGTTGATAGTACAAGAGATTCATGTAAGTAATGTATAATGCGCATAAGAGCTAATGTATACTCCCTATTAACTCTATTGGTTCACAAGTCTGTTTCACTTTCAACATAATTTACTTAAAATGATATGCAAGCAGTTTCATACTTTTAAGTGAATTAACATAAAAATATTTCCTGGATTCACATATGTAAATGTGATTATAACTAGCAACTACACAGAAATTACACAAGATGACTTAATTTTAGAGCAGTCCTTAAATCTTATAGTGAGTCAGTGACTAACCGTTCGAATGAAAATATATTTAACTGATCTTGCAAATGATTAGGACGCTACAGAAATGCAATTTGTTAAACGTGACAACATGCAACATTTTAGTGAATGTATATAGCGTGAATATACCAACATGCATAAACTACTACCATGGAAATAATGTACATGCAAATTACTACCCATCCACTGGAATGAGATTAATTACTTGCAACATTTTATAACAAGAAAGAGTAGCAATTTTCGGGGCTTATCGGGTTGATCCGATAACCCGATAAAAAAATATTTTAACCTGAACCGACCCAATAACTCTATCGGGTTGTCGGGTCCGGGTCAAAACAACCCGATAAGATTTTTCAACCCGCATTAACCCGACCCGATAAGCTTTATAGGGTTCGGGTTCGGATCGAGTCAACCTGACCCTACTGACACCCCTAATTGCAATTGTTATAAGTCACGTTTAGCTTAGGCAGCGACTAAGCTTATCTCGGTTAACAGAGGTCAAATTCAAATGCAGTTTTCAACGGCGTTGGAATCCCTTTATCCTTAATGTGAAAATATATAACTGTTCACATAGATTCCAATTGACAAATAACTTTATTTCTATAGATCATACAAACTGCATAATAGAAGATAAAAGTTACCTGAACATTGCTTTCCACCATCAGAATCTCCTTTGCCTTTAACCTACATTGCATGAAAGCATAAAATATAAACAAGAGCTTTATAGCTAAGACTAACGTTACGTATAGAGTGAGTTGATGAACAATGTTACAAGTTCTGGGCAGTGTATTTTATTCATCTATTGATGATACCATTAATCATGCTGTCAGGTTCTGAAAGAGCAAGGAGTTGATGATCTTGCTGTTAATCAGGATATGATCCAGTTTCTGAAGCGCTGCTTATAGAAAAAATATTGGAAACACATTAATGTTGTCAAAATAGAAATTAGAAGATGTTGCTTTTTAATGTGGTGCCTTTGATTTCCCGAAGAAAAACAAAACAGTAACATAGCCCCGACCTTTGAAAGGGTTGATAATTGTCGCGATATGTATTGTCTGTTTGGTGACCCTTCTTAGGCTATGATGAACAATGGCAACCCAAACAAGTTTGAGGTCGCCCGTATCTTGGCGGGGCAACCTGTTACGGATGCAGCCATGGCGGGTGTGCCCACTCTCTCCTTGATTTTGCCTTATCTGAGCCTAAAAAGTCGGTGTAATTACATTATTGGGCATAAAATATTGATTGAATGAAACATTCCGTGTTGATCTAACACAACTAAGCTGTAAACACTACAAAGAGGTATCCATTTACTACTGCTTAGTAACAGCTTATTTTTAGGTGGGAGAGAATGGCTGTGTGTGTGATTTGGGTGGGTATGATATGTGTGAGTTGGGTGGGTATGATATGTGAGGAGGGAATAATATAATATTTAGTATGTGAGGGGATCACTGTTCCTAGGGGAACGTGATTCCCCTCTGTTATAAGGTATACGATTATCGCCCTATCTGAGCCATGTGGTTGTGGAAACACAGCTACTCGCTGCATGCGATACTTAATGTACACATTGTCATGGCATGACAACATGATTCTTCGAATGACACACTTTGGCCCGTTAAAATTGAATGATATATTATGTAGAAGGCAATGATGACAGTCTTATGATTAGTATCTGTGGTTTACCGACACCTGCATCTAGGCTGGGCAGTCACGTCGAGCGTGTGATTGCAGCCATTTCAAGTGTTTGGTCCCGCGATTGTACTAAAAGATCTGAGCCTATTGTCTGGTCGTATTATATAATATGACAACACTGCAACATCTCGGTTCTTATTAAAATGATATACGTGGACCACGCCTACTTTGCTGGGAGTTTTCATTTTAATCCAATCCGCTTTCTAGGATTCAAATGCTGACTTTCTTGGCCAGGTAATGATGCAAACATTGTACTTGCTTTTTTTAGGATCAAGATATGGATTGCATGTTTAATCGTGCCTTCAGACTGCGCAGGTCTACCATAGACATACAAATGCAGATTGTGTACTTGACCGTCTACAATTCGCGGAGAGGTACATTACTAATTTCGATATAAGAATGTCATGGATTTTTTTCGTTAAGTTTCCTCTTTTCATATACAGTCCTGATCTAACTTTTTTTAGTTTAGACTAATTAGACATGGAAAATTTCACTTTTAACATATGAATTGTTTGATATAGGTTGACTATTTGAATCCCCCATAGAGGAAGTTGCTGGCTCGCTGAAAGAAGCGTTAGAGGTAATTATGTTTCTTATATTGTCATTTGGATGGACCTTAATTTACAAAGAGTCTTTGAAATAAGTAGGAATAAGAAGTATATTGGCCGAATTTAATTAGTTTGGGGTCGATTTATTTTCTATAGACAAACTGATATGAACATGTTTCTGCTCAAAATTGAACCTGAGCAGTTAACCCTGCAGGAAGGAAGGAAGGAAGCTTAGTTATGTAGGAAGGAGAAGCGGCGGTCGATTGAAAAGAACAAAGAACTTTAGAAGATGCTCAAGGGAGCTCAGTTATGCGACTTCTCTATCGCCCCCTAAAAACGTTACCAAACACAAACACAGCCCGCCGCGGCGAAGCGCGGGCACCGTCCCTAGTGTCATACAAATGTCAAAAGCAATGCAATGTAAAATAATTTAACAGCAACATACATATAGAAATCTTAAACTTAGAGGGTGGCAAAACGGGCGGGCGGGCAAAACGGGTGACAGGCTAAACGGGCGGCGGGTTAAACGGGCGCGGGCAAAATAGGCGGGCAAAACGGACGCGAGCTAAAACAGGAAAAAAAACATATAAAAACGTAGAAATAATAAATAATAATACTTGTTTGAAAGCCGGGGTTAAAATAAATTAAGAGAGAAGTGCAAAAATCATCCCTGTGGTATGTCGAAAAATCGAATTACATCCTTCGTTAACTTTTTGGACAACAACCATCCCTCCGTTAGTGCGCGGGGCACAATACATCGCTCATGGACTAACGGTGCAAATGTTTTCTCGTTAAAAATTAACAAAATCTAAAAGAGAGGGTATTCTTATCTTTTTCCTTTCCCAGGGATGTATTGTGAACCTTATCATAAATAGTTTCAAAAAAAATTTATTTTCAGAAAAAATAAGTTTTATTTTCTAAAAAAAATTTATTTTCGAAAAAAGTTTTATTTTCTAAAATTTTATTTTCGAAAAAAAAATTATTTTCGGAAAAAGAAAATTATTTTCGAAAAAAAATTTATTTTCGAAAAAAAAAATTACTTTCGGAAATTTTTTTTTATTTTCTAAAATTTTATTTTCGATAAAAGTTTTATTTTCAAGAATTTTTTTTAGAAAATAAATTTTTTTTCGAAAATAAATTTTTTTTTTTCCGAAAATAATTTTTTTTTTCGAAAATAAAATTTTTTTTTCTGAAAATAATTTTTTCTAGAAAATAAAACCTTTTTCGAAAATAAAATTTTAGAAAATAAAATTTTTTTTTCCGAAAATAAATTTTTTTTTCGAAAATAAATTTTTTTTTTCGAAAATAAATTTTTTTTCAAAATAAATTTTTTTTTTCCGAAAATAATTTTTTTTTTCGAAAATAAATTTTTAGAAAATAAATTTTTTTTTTTCTGAAAATAATTTTTTCTAGAAAATAAAACTTATTTTTTCTGAAAATAATTTTTTTTTTGAAACTATTTATGATAAGGTTCACAATACAACCCTGGGAAAGGAAAAAGACAAGAATACCGTCTCTTTTAGATTTTGTTAATTTTTAACAAGAAAGCATTTGCACCGTTAGTCCATGAGGGATGTATTGTGCCCCGCGCACTTGCGAAGGGATGGCTGTTGTCCAAAAAGTTAACGAAGGATGTAATTCGATTTTTCGACATATCACAAGGATGATTTTTGCACTTCTCTCAAAAATTAAATATAAAAGATCCGTCGAATATCCTAATTATTATTTTACATGTGCGCCCATCAAGCCCATTTATTTCTGACATGGTGCGATTTTTTGCCGTGCCAAGCACGGCCAAGACTTTTCAAAATTACGAAGATCACGAAACTATTGCATTTGTAACATTTTAAGAAACATTTCATGTCAAGAATTTTAAAGAAGTGTTGATCTTTACGTGTAAATTTCTTCTAATATATTTGTATATTGATAGTCGTAGAAATACGTCTTTTAGGAAAAAGAACGTAAGTAGGACAAGCGTGCACGACGATTTAGGAAAACCGTGTGTGAATGACCCTAAAAGTGAGTTCGTTCTCGAGGAGGCTAGTGTGTTGTGTAATGAATGATTTGATTTTGTTTTTGATTATTAATGAGAAGAAAGGAGAAGAGAAAATGACGAAGACGAAAAAATAGAAAAATAGGCAAAAACACTACTAGAAAGTTAAGACGTAGAAACGTAAAAACGACAAAATTTAAAATTTTGACCTAAAAATTTCTGAAAATTACTAAAAATCCACAATAAAATTCTAAGAGTTTACAAAAAATCCAAACTTGCCAAAACCTTTTAATTAATTTAATAATGACTTTTTAATGTTAATTAAAGCCCTAAAAATCACTTTTAAATATTAAAAAGCCCCAAACAAGATTTAATAGTTTGTAAACCTCAAAAATGACCTAATTAAGCTAAAAACTATTTTTAAAAATTTTAAAACCAAATTAAACTATTTTTAAACTCCTAAAAACTATTAAAATCTATTAAATCTTAAATTAATTCTAAAAATTAATTGAAAAGCCTAAAAATTAATTGGAAAGTGAAAAAGTTCCTAATTTAATGTCTAGAATCTAGGAAAAATTCAAAAAAGTTAAAAATAAAACTTTGAATTTTTATGAATAAAATAATATTAAAATATTCCAAAAAATAAAAAGTTCCTAAATAAATTCTAAAAAATTCTCAAAAATTATAAATATTCTAACTAAGAAGAAAATGCAAATTAAAGTTCCTAAAACCTTTTAATTAATTTTATATTAATTTTTAAAGTTGTCTAAAAACCCTAAAATTAAATAAAATTAAAAATTAGACTTTTTGAAAACTTTATGAAATGTAAACCTCAAAAATATCAATTAAAACTTAAAAACTATTTTTTTGGATTTTTTAATTACTGTTTACTATTTTTTTATTACTTTCTAAATTTTAATCTAAAATAATCCTAATAATTAATTAAATAATGGGAAAAATAAAACTTTTAAACAGAAAAATCTAAAATACTAATACTAACCTAGGAAAAATGACCCTGGCCAAATAAGCTTAATAAATAAGCTGAAATGTCCTAAATAAGCTACGGCTTATTTAAGATAAGCCAAAACAAAGACACTTTAAATAACTAATGAAATGAAGAGTAAACATAAAAACTCATCTAGATCACTGGTTAACACGTTTACTCCCCCAGCGAGGGGTCGCGTGTTCGAGTCCAGGCAGGGTGAAGTTTTTAATTTTTATTTTCTTTTTTTTTTTACTTTTAAACTCAAACAGTAACCTTTAATAAACACAAAAACAAAAACACAATCCAAATTTAAACAAAGATTAAGCTATTTTGAAACCAAAAATGTGCCCAGTTAGGCTTGGTTTCTGATGAACAAGTGATGTGTTCACCACTTGTGCAAAGAACTACCAAGAGGACTTGGTTTTTGCTTGTTTTGTGGTGGATTTTGTGGAACAAAGGCACCCCTATACTCTTTGGAGTATAGGGAGTCAAAGCAAATCACAAATCAACAACACTTAGCACAAAAATCTCACAAACAAAGCACACAAAGGCAATTGAAAGTTGCTGAAAAAAAAACTAGGTCTGGTGGGTGTATAGCTAGATTACATGCACACTAATGAGTTTCTAAGTCCCAAATTTTGCACACAAACTCACCAATTAACATACAAACAAATCACAATCCTGTCTTGACCTATAAACTAACAGCTCATCAAAATTTAAATACCAACTCACCCAATACAGTCACCAATGGAAGTTTCTGATATTATAGCACTTAAACCAAATTTTAAGCATGCATTTGTGTTTAAACCAAACCAAACTAAAAACTTATGTGCCTAGCAACCTATAGCAACCAAATGAGTAGATCTAACACGTTTTATCACAAAATCAATCAAAGAAACTCACTTAATATGCTAATCCAAACACCCCTTTAAAAACTGAATACCAAGATTTTTCAAACCAAATCACTTAAAACCAATTCAAACTGATTCTAAAGAGTTTTAGCATGCATAAAACACCAAATAAACTTCAATCAAACACATAAAAACACTTAACATGCAGTTTTCACCAAGATCATTTAAATCACCAATAAAACTGAAAAATTAAAAGGGAAAAGGATTTTTACCTAAGGGACTTACATCCAAGTCCCTTGTGACAGCTTTGTCACCTCCTTTCAGGCTGGGGCCTGAGCTGAACTTAATCAACAAAAACAAGCTCAACAATCCTGCAAATCAAGAACAAACACAAAGAAAATGCACTTTCTGATTTTCTCTTAAAAACTTCCTTAAAAAATCTTGCAACCACTTTGAAACCTTAAACAAGTTTTAAAAACAAGTTAACATTCAGAACTTAAGCACTTTTGGTCCACTTTCACTTCTCAAAAGTGCTTAAAACTTCTGAAAAATCTCAACTCTTTCTAAAACTTTTTGAAAAACTTGAACTCACAAAATCTTTCAAAAATTTAAAATGGAACTCAGCTTAAGCTTTTACACAACACACAACTTTTAAAAAAGATAAAAAGGAATTACACTTGATTAACACAAACACCAAACTTTTATTTTCTTAAAAAGGAATTACAAGTGAAAAAGCTTAAAAACTGGAACAAAAGGGAATGAACAAGCCTCATTCTCCTTTTATACTACTCTAGAGATGATTCTAGAACTATGAATAAAATATTACAATGCTTGAAACCCTAGTTGTGTAATTCTCTAAATTGCCCTTTGAAGTCTTTGACGAATTTTGGGTCAAGGTGGAAACATGTGATGGACAGCTGCATAAAATGATCTTGGACGTCTGTTTATACTTGGGGACCAAGGAGAATCATCCCAAACGTTAATGTGGTCGGGTTTTTGGGTTTGGGTGAATGGGACGTGAGCAGGGGAGGGGTCCACTTTTACATGGGGTTGTCCAGGGTCACGGTTTGGGTGTGGGATGTGATGAGGGTGACCTCAATTAAGGATCTGGACTAGATGGGACAAAACCCCTTTGGTTTAGGGTTTAATTAATCTGGGTGGGTTTTAGGGTTTAAGGATAATTAGGCCAGGTTTAATCCATTTTTGGGTAAAAACGTTTTTAAATATTTTTTATGGTGGGAAATAGATTTGACCAGGAGGGGGGGTTTGACTTGGGTTTAAGTAACCCGGGTATTATCATTGGGCTTGGGTAGGGTCGGGGTAGGGTTTGGGTAAATAAGGTGGGTAGGGCTGAGGTGTCACAATGTGACTGGTGGTGGGGGTTTGGTGGTTTGGCAGAAACAGTCCCCAAGTTTTTCACTTTCTTTCATGTTGTAATTAAATTCCATCAGCGCCCAATCTTCCTTTATCAACTTTTGCCAAGTTGTCATTTTTGGCACAAAACCTTTAAAAACTTTATCCAAGGGTTTCTAATGTATATTCTTAATTCTCCAAGGACTGGTCTTGTACAATCTTCAAACAATAAGGACCATTCTTGTACAATTGACAAATGGAGGGTCAATTGTGACAAGTTCTTCAAAGATGAGGGGCCATTCTTGCCAATTCTTCAAACTTCAAGGGTCATTTTGCAAAATCCGAACTTGGGCCCGGTTCATTGTGCGGCTTCGTTTCCCGTGTTCGTTTTTGAATGATTCTTGTGATCTTTTGCCAATTCCTCAATATCCGTACCTAAAAATACACAAGTAACAAACACGAGCATATATTTGGCATATTTTATGATATTTTATGCATTTTAAGCCCGATTTGGACGATGAGACCATGTATAAAAGCCGTCTCATCACTCCCCCATACTAAACCATTGCCGTGCCCTCACGCAATGCTAGAATAAAGTATCAAAGCATCTCCAAAATTTAATTTTATTCACTTTATTCAATGATAAACTACTACATTACTACTATTGCTATTACTTGCGTTTTAGACATAATGTATGATTTTCATCGCAAAATGGGACGTTTAGGTTCATAGAACAAGAACACGTGAATGCTTCGTTAGAAATAATTTCGTCGTCCTCGATTTTCACCCTAATTCCATGCTAAGCATGCAACGAGATCATTGTCATTATAAGTTAGTAATGCTAACACTACTCATATGCCCTAATCACGTACTTATTCTCCCATTATTCCTAAGTTGTATCTCTTATATTTTATTATGTCTTAATGATCATGAGGATACATCATTGACTTATGCGATAATAGAGATTTAGGTCTAAAAATAGAGTCCTAACGGTGTAAATAAGACCATCAAATCAATAACCCCTCCTAATAGACAACGATGTTAAAAAATTAAGTTGACAAGAAGAATCGATAAACACGGTTTTATAACGGTTTTGAACATGAGACTTATTACCAAGAGTTTTATACGCCCCCTAACGGAAGGGCCTTATTATCTTTGGTTTACCTCCATCTTTTATTTAACTTCGCCATGAAGCTTTTATTATGACTTCGGTCTTGCCTTGCCTTTTATTATCCGCCTCATCGGTGGTTTTATTAGCCAAAGACGTATATCCTCACGCTAAAGCGAATTTTGGATCTTTAAAGCTTCGAAGATTAAGGCTTGATTCACTTTCAATTTTGCATAGATTTTAGGCCTTGTGGGGCTTCAAATTGTTTGCTAGATTTAGGTGAGCACTTGAAATCTCATTATTGGGTGAAGCTTTCGATTATTAGGGTGCCAATACTTCAAAACCGTGACGCTGGCGATACCTTAATGTCTTCCCAATTTAATTACACGGAAGCTACTAGAAAAGACTAGAAACCCAACAATCCTAATTAAACCGCTAAGTCAATATTTATTAAGCAAAAAATATTTACAAGCGAAGGGAGAATAAGCAAACAACGAGAACACATGAGTTTTTGAAAGAATACGAGTACTCTACGTTTAGCATAGTAACTTATAATTAACTCTATCATTTCTCGTCCTCATTTAAGAGACTTAGCCTAATGTGTAGTTAAGGAATCAAAGCTAAGTGCTCAACACGCACGGTCGAGTCAAAAATTACTCTTATTCTCGCCATCGGAAAACCTACATTCGTGTCTTCAAACACTTATAAAACATGAGAAAATTTTTAAAATTTGGCCATTTTTAGCCTTATTTTGCAACAAAACGATAACAAAACGATAAACTTTGGAAAGCGTGAAGGTTTGGCAAGGCAAGTATCTATTCATCCCCCATACTAAAGTTAAACATTGTCCTCAATGTTTCGAGTCTAGGGGTGCAAACACCCCCATACTAGAGACGTAGTCGAATGCCTAATCTAGCATGGAAAGGGTGTAACCAATAAATTAATAGCCGTTTATGAAGTGTGCTAAAAACCTAAGGTTAGAACATAAAAGGATATATCATATGGATATTGGGAAAGGCCTCCAAAGCAAACGATCGAGTGCTCCCATAAAACGAACACGAGAGGCTCCAATCGTGAAGATGATGATCTAAAAACCACAATGCACAAACAACCACGAAACAAAGGTTGGAAGGGCACAAATCCCCTCACATTACACTAATTAATAATATGTACATGGATAAGCATGGGTCTCCCCCACGAGGCACCTTGTTTTTGATAACCGAGTCAAAAGCTCGACTCGAATCCCCATAAATGTGATCATTTAGGGATAATCATGGTATGGTCAATTTTTAGTGGGGCTTACATGATAAACAAGGCCCAAAAGTACGTGGAGTACTTTAAAAATCCGATAAACGTATACCGGGGTCAAAGATAGCGTCTTCGTTTTCGGATGAAAGACGAGACAACGCTACTCCAACACAAACCCCAATGGGGTAGAAGAAAATAGGAGAGAAGAAATAGAAGGGTGGGACAATGGGTAAGTCAAAACATTGAGCTACTCGAGGTAGACTCGCACCAATCAAATGAAAAGATTTTCCATTTATTGCATCGGTGGAAGACCGAGATTTCCCTATATAAGCAATTCCAGGATCAAATATCTCGTCCTCGGTGGAGAAAGGGGAGGGAACATAAGGGGCTTCCCCCACACTAAGTCCACACAAAGCATCGTCAAAAGGAGAAGACGAGCTTGTAGTACTCAAGACACGCGGTGATGACGGAGTTAGAATTGTAGAAAAATCTTTTAAATTAAATTCAAAATCTTTTCCTTTTTCATCTTTTACACTCTCCTTGTGAAAACCCGATTTAATTATGTCAAAAATATTTGGTGTTTCTAAAACAATGTTAGTCACACTAAAAATTCTCACATTTTGAAATCTTTTTGGTTTAGGTGGTGGCAAGTTTTCAAAACGTTTGTCAACAAAGAAAATCTCCCCATCGGGATCAACGTATTCATCATCCGAAGAATCACTCGAGATTGGAATCATAGGCTTAACACTCTTAACCTCCACCGGCGGAGGGGACGGAACTTCATTTTTCTCAACAACTCCTAAAACTCTATTGGAAATCTTTTTGCAAATGCTTTTGATGGGATTGACATTGTACAAAGATGTGATAGAATACACATGAGAAAGAGTGGAGTTTTGGGTTGCATTAATGACGAGTTCTTCCTCATTGAAACGAAGAGTGATTTTTCTTGCATGCACATCGATAAGTGCTCTCGAGGTATCCAAAAAAGATCGACCTAAAATTAACGGAACTTTAGGATCGATGGGAATATCAACAACAATAAAGTCTACAGGGTAGTAGAACTTTCCAACTTTCACGAAGACGTCCTCGGCAACTCCACAAGCTAGAATCGTAGAATGATCGGCCATTTCGATTGACATTCTTGAAGGAGTGAGATTTGGAAGATTGTGCGATTTGAAAATCTCAAGAGGCATCAAATTAATACTAGCACCAAGATCGGCCAAGGCGTAGCATTCTTCCATGTCTTGGATAGCACATGGGATTAAAAACTTTCCAGGATCACCGACTTTTTGAGGTATGCGGCTTAGAAAAACCGAAGAACAACTAGACGATTTTTGCAATTTCTCTTTGTTATTCAACATACTTTTGAAGTTCGCGGCAAATCGAGGCATCATGACTAAGGCGTCGGCAAAACTTATATTAAAATGCAAGTCACCAAACATTTTCATAGAGTTCAAATTGATAATTATTTCGTTCTTGTGCCTTTTCCTTGTTTCGTCTTGAAGGGTAGGGTAAAGGTGGTGTGGGTTGGGGCAAATTAGGCATAGGCATCGGCCTTGGAATCTCGGGTTCCATGATGGGTATTGGTTCAACCGTAGGTGTGGTTTGAGCGGTACTTCGTGGGCTTGCAATTTGCTCCTTTTCAACCACAACCTCGGGTTCTTTCTCTTTTTCCTTCTCCATAGAAGTACTTGGACGAGAAATGGGTTCTTTGAAAGTTTTACCACTACGAGTGGTAATAACCTTCAACTCTCCTTTCGGGTTCACGATGGTATCACTAGGAAGACCACCCGAAGAAGAGGGCTTACACATGATAGCTTCAAACATTTTAGCCATACGGTCTTCAAACTTAGATTGCCTAGCATCTGCTTTTAACAACTCTTGCTTAATCTCATGTTGACCTTGCTCCATTTTTTGTTGATTTTGTTGGAGTCTTGTGACATTTCCTTCCATTTTGTTAGCATGAGTTTTAAGTTCATTAGCAAGTTCCTTTTTAAGCTCGTTTTTCAACTCGGATCTTAAGCTAACCATCTCACGTTGCATATTATCAAACTTAGCATCATTAGCCTTAGCATAATTCAAAAACTCTCCTTGAAGATTTTTGGTGTGATCGTTTTGAAAACCTTGGGCATTGTTTTGAAAATCACGGTTTTGGTTTTGATTAGAAATTTGCCCATTTCCACTTTGGTAATTACCTTTGTTATAATTTCTTTGATTTCCTTGGTAATTTCCACCTTGGTTGTTGTTGCGATAATTATTAGCATTTTGATTGGGTGGAGCTTGATTTGAACGTGAACCTTGACCTATTTGGTTATAAGTTCTCGTGGCTACAAAAGCATTCGAAGTGTTACCATCCGCGGTAATGCACTCGGAAAGATCATGAGCTCCCCCACACGACAAACAACTTTTAGAAACCGCTTTGACCGAAGCGGAATTGGAAGCTTCTTGAGCCTTCCAATGGGACATAAGGTTAGCAAATCTATCGAAAAATCGGTTTTCTTCATTTGCTTCATCATGTAATGCATTGATACTTTGAGACGATGATGAGCCCCTTTTGGCAACACTCTGTGTGTGACGAGGGCTATAAACCTTAGACCTATTCTCGATTATGACCAAAGCTTCTTCAACCGTTTTACACAAAAAATTACCACCCGCGGCGGCATTTAAATAATCTCTTTCATGATCGTTAAGTCCATTGTAAAACGTGTCGATTTGGTGCAAATCAGAAAAACCGTGATGAGGACATTCATGTAACATCTCCTTAAACCTATTCCAAGCCGTAGAAAAACTTTCATTTGATTCTTGTGAAAATTTAGAAATTTCATTTTTCAAATGCGTAGTCTTAGAGGGCGGAAAAAATTGGTTCACAAATTTTGAAACGAGATCCTTCCACGTCAATATAGAATTGGGTGGCTCTTTCTCTAACCAAATTTTAGCGGGCCCCGCTAAGGAATACGGAAAAAGCATCATCTTAATCGAGTCATTCGAGACATCCTTGAATTTGCACGTGGCGGTAAGACGATTAAATTGGCGGATATGGTTGTGGGGATTGTCCTTCTCATCACCACGGAATTTGTTGTTTTGGATCATCGACAACAAACCCGTTTTCACCTCAAAATTCTCCGCAAGGATTGCGGGAATCACAATAGCTTCTCCATAACCCTCGGTGGGTACTTGAAGTAACTCCATCATAGTTCGATTCGCCATGGTTGGTTCTTCTCGTACAATGGGTTCGTCAATAGGAGACTCCTCACTAGAATGAGTTGGAGTGGGAGTTTTGTTCTTGCGTTTACGTGCACGTTTTGCTTGATTACGAGTGAGCATAAACGTCACGTACAACGTGGAGACGAGCAAAGAAGATTCTTTTTGGTATTTTGTGTTTTTTCAATTTTTTTGTGGTTTTTGATTGTATTAACCTTTTGGAAATTGGTGAATGTATTAAGTAGACAAAAAGTCCACAAATCTCCTCCTCAATCAAATCTCTTGATTAAAAAGGCCTCAAGGAATGAAAACGATCACGTGGAGTGAACGCCTTCGATGACTTTAGAACGATGGTGGAACACCAAATCGTTCAAGAGGGTTTAATCAAATAGAAACCAAGAAAATATATATGATATGTAGTAATACTTTGGGCGGCAAAACCCTCGATTCACTCTCAAAATCAAATACGCACAAGCAAGCGGAGGAAACGAGGCGGCGCGAAGCACTTAAGAGCCTTTTTCCTTTAGGTTGTGAAATACAACCGCCTTATACCCACCTTATAGTTTGTATTATCAAAATTAAGCTTCACGAAAGTATTTATCTATTTTTGCCTTTTTTCTTTGGTTTGAGATTCGAATACAATGATCGAGTGATGAAATCCCGAATCAAGGTTGTGATTGCTCACGTATTTGGAGTACTTGTGTATTTATTGTTCTACGTATACAATATAGTAATAATATTCACACAAAAACCGAAAAACGATAATCCGTATTAATAGAGTGCTATTAATACAAATACTATTATGGCTAATATAGAAAAACAACAATGGTTCAATCAAAACACAACACGCCTCCCCGGCAGCGGCGCCAAAATGATAGTCGTAGAAATACGTCTTTTAGGAAAAAGAACGTAAGTAGGACAAGCGTGCACGACGATTTAGGAAAACCGTGTGTGAATGACCCTAAAAGTGAGTTCGTTCTCGAGGAGGCTAGTGTGTTGTGTAATGAATGATTTGATTTTGTTTTTGATTATTAATGAGAAGAAAGGAGAAGAAAAAATGACGAAGACGAAAAAATAGAAAAATAGGCAAAAACACTACTAGAAAGTTAAGACGTAGAAACGTAAAAACGACAAAATTTAAAATTTTGACCTAAAAATTCCTGAAAATTACTAAAAATCCACAATAAAATTCTAAGAGTTTACAAAAAATCCAAACTTGCCAAAACCTTTTAATTAATTTAATAATGACTTTTTAATGCTAATTAAAGCCCTAAAAATCACTTTTAAATATTAAAAAGCCCCAAACAAGATTTAATAGTTTGTAAACCTCAAAAATGACCTAATTAAGCTAAAAACTATTTTTAAAAATTTTAAAACCAAATTAAACTATTTTTAAACTCCTAAAAACTATTAAAATCTATTAAATCTTAAATTAATTCTAAAAATTAATTGAAAAGCCTAAAAATTAATTGGAAAGTGAAAAAGTTTCTAATTTAATGTCTAGAATCTAGGAAAAATGAAAAAAAGTTAAAAATAAAACTTTGAATTTTTATGAATAAAATAATATTAAAATATTCCAAAAAATAAAAAGTTCCTAAATAAATTCTAAAAAATTCTCAAAAATTCTAAATATTCTAACTAAGAAGAAAATGCAAATTAAAGTTCCTAAAACCTTTTAATTAATTTTATATTAATTTTTAAAGTTGTCTAAAAACCCTAAAATTAAATAAAATTAAAAATTAGACTTTTTGAAAACTTTATGAAATGTAAACCTCAAAAATATCAATTAAAACTTAAAAACTATTTTTTTGGATTTTTTAATTACTGTTTACTATTTTTTATTACTTTCTAAATTTTAATCTAAAAATAATCCTAATAATTAATTAAATAATGGGAAAAATAAAACTTTTAAACAGAAAAATCTAAAATACTAATACTAACCTAGGAAAAATGACCCTGGCCAAATAAGCTTAATAAATAAGCTGAAATGTCCTAAATAAGCTACGGCTTATTTAAGATAAGCCAAAACAAAGACACTTTAAATAACTAATGAAATGAAGAGTAAACATAAAAACTCATCTAGATCACTGGTTAACACGTTTACTCCCCCAGCGAGGGGTCGCGTGTTCGAGTCCAGGCAGGGTGAAGTTTTTAATTTTTATTTTCTTTTTTTTTTTACTTTTAAACTCAAACAGTAACCTTTAATAAACACAAAAACAAAAACACAATCCAAATTTAAACAAAGATTAAGCTATTTTGAAACCAAAAATGTGCCCAGTTAGGCTTGGTTTCTGATGAATAAGTGATGTGTTCACCACTTGTGCAAAGAACTACCAAGAGGACTTGGTTTTTGCTTGTTTTGTGGTGGATTTTATGGAACAAAGGCACCCCTATACTCTTTGGAGTATAGGGAGTCAAAGCAAATCACAAATCAACAACACTTAGCACAAAAATCTCACAAACAAAGCACACAAAGGCAATTGAAAGTTGCTGAAAAAAAACTAGGTCTGGTGGGTGTATAGCTAGATTACATGCACACTAATGAGTTTCTAAGTCCCAAATTTTGCACACAAACTCACCAATTAACATACAAACAAATCACAATCCTGTCTTGACCTATAAACTAACAGCTCATCAAAATTTAAATACCAACTCACCCAATACAGTCACCAATGGAAGTTTCTGATATTATAGCACTTAAACCAAATTTTAAGCATGCATTTGTGTTTAAACCAAACCAAACTGAAAACTTATGTGCCTAGCAACCTATAGCAACCAAATGAGTAGATCTAACACGTTTTATCACAAAATCAATCAAAGAAACTCACTTAATATGCTAATCCAAACACCCCTTTAAAAACTGAATAGCAAGATTTTTCAAACCAAATCACTTAAAACCAATTCAAACTGATTCTAAAGAGTTTTAGCATGCATAAAACACCAAATAAACTTCAATCAAACACATAAAAACACTTAACATGCAGTTTTCACCAAGATCATTTAAATCACCAATAAAACTGAAAAATTAAAAGGGAAAAGGATTTTTACCTAAGGGACTTACATCCAAGTCCCTTGTGACAGCTTTGTCACCTCCTTTCAGGCTGGGGCCTGAGCTGAACTTAATCAACAAAAACAAGCTCAACAATCCTGCAAATCAAGAACAAACACAAAGAAAATGCACTTTCTGATTTTCTCTTAAAAACTTCCTTAAAAAATCTTGCAACCACTTTGAAACCTTAAACAAGTTTTAAAAACAAGTTGACATTCAGAACTTAAGCACTTTTGGTCCACTTTCACTTCTCAAAAGTGCTTAAAACTTCTGAAAAATCTCAACTCTTTCTAAAACTTTTTGAAAAACTTGAACTCACAAAATCTTTCAAAAATTTAAAATGGAACTCAGCTTAAGCTTTTACACAACACACAACTTTTAAAAAAGATAAAAAGGAATTACACTTGATTAACACAAACACCAAACTTTTATTTTCTTAAAAAGGAATTACAAGTGAAAAAGCTTAAAAACTGGAACAAAAGGGAATGAACAAGCCTCATTCTCCTTTTATACTACTCTAGAGATGATTCTAGAACTATGAATAAAATATTACAATGCTTGAAACCCTAGTTGTGTAATTCTCTAAATTGCCCTTTGAAGTCTTTGACGAATTTTGGGTCAAGGTGGAAACATGTGATGGACAGCTGCATAAAATGATCTTGGACGTCTGTTTATACTTGGGGACCAAGGAGAATCATCCCAAACGTTAATGTGGTCGGGTTTTTGGGTTTGGGTGAATGGGACGTGAGCAGGGGAGGGGTCCACTTTCACATGGGGTTGTCCAGGGTCACGGTTTGGGTGTGGGATGTGATGAGGGTGACCTCAATTAAGGATCTGGACTAGATGGGACAAAACCCCTTTGGTTTAGGGTTTAATTAATCTGGGTGGGTTTTAGGGTTTAAGGATAATTAGGCCAAGTTTAATCCATTTTTGGGTAAAAACGTTTTTAAATATTTGTTATGGTGGGAAATAGATTTGACCAGGAGGGGGGGTTTGACTTGGGTTTAAGTAACCCGGGTATTATCATTGGGCTTGGGTAGGGTCGGGGTAGGGTTTGGGTAAATAAGGTGGGTAGGGCTGAGGTGTCACAATGTGACTGGTGGTGGGGGTTTGGTGGTTTGGCAGAAACAGTCCGCAAGTTTTTCACTTTCTTTCATGTTGTAATTAAATTCCATCAGCGCCCAATCTTCCTTTATCAACTTTTGCCAAGTTGTCATTTTTGGCACAAAACCTTTAAAAACTTTATCCAAGGGTTTCTAATGTATATTCTTGATTCTCCAAGGACTGGTCTTGTATAATCTTCAAACAATAAGGACCATTCTTGTACAGTTGACAAATGGAGGGTCAATTGTGACAAGTTCTTCAAAGATGAGGGGCCATTCTTGCCAATTCTTCAAACTTCAAGGGTCATTTTGCAAAATCCGAACTTGGGCCCGGTTCATTGTGCGGCTTCGTTTCCCGTGTTCGTTTTTGAATGATTCTTGTGATCTTTTGCCAATTCTTCAATATCCGTACCTAAAAATACACAAGTAACAAACACGAGCATATATTTGGCATATTTTATGATATTTTATGCATTTTAAGCCCGATTTGGACGATGAGACCATGTATAAAAGCCGTCTCATCATATATATATATTTTTCATTGTGAGTTTTAAGAAGTGATTATCAATCTACAAAAGTCCAACCTTTCATTTTATACTTTCGTCTTAGCTCATAATTACCGGTATAATTAGAGAGAACTTTTAATTTGGTCAAACAATATAATTCATATAACTTCTTTGTAATATTTGTTTTTTACTTTCACGTGTTATGCTATATTTAGTTACCATCTTACAAGATATATCTTTTGAGAAACTCATTTGTGAGTCTATCAATTTTTTTCTTTTTCGAAATTATATACTCCGTAAGAGAATATATGAGATATAGACATAAGCAAGACTTGATTAAAAGTTTAAAACTATTAAAAATATGAGGTACAAAATCTGATATTGGATGACCTTGTGCAGTTGTGCTTAAACAACACCAAGCAGTCCATCTAATGACACACCAACAGTTCCCTAAATACAGAAAATTAACCTGCCTTTAATTTTTTCAGGGATAAAGGTAAAAGATGATAGATAGGGTCAAACCTGAATATCATCGATAAACATGCAGTGCTACCTTCGGTATCTTTCAAGAGTGGCCCAACCTTATGGTACTGAACTAACACCAGCTTATAAATGACTAACCAAGTGCATAAGTATAAAACAATTAAACATATAGAAGAAATAAACAATACAAAATTCAAACAGGTTGACATATTAGTTGTATAAAAAATGTAAGTTCAAAACTTTTCAGTCTCCCCGTTTAAACTTTTCCCAAAAGTCAAAAGACAAAACCCTACACTTGTACATCCCTGTAATTTACTGCCTCCTTTCCTTATGTTTCACTTATAGATCACTGATCGTGGTAACCATCATTTAATTTTTAACATATATTTGATTTTTTAACATGTCATATAGTAATCTGACCGTTATAGAAACATATGAGATTGTCTTCATTGTTCGTAACAATCATTGATTGTGGGGACTTCTTTGTTCTTTTGGAGGAAGGACCAAGCAGACCAGAGTTCCCCCCTTTTATCATGTCCTTTCATTATATAAATTTCTTGAGCAGGTAAAGGAGGGGACTTGTATCCTCATCACTCTTTCTTGCCTGGACACTCACAATCAGAGTCTTAGCAGAGAATAGACTCTCATGTTTTGAAGTCACTTTAGAATCAGCCATTGTTTGTATTATTAGAGAACATAAATTCACACATTAACACAATGCTAATTGCTTCTTACAGTGATTTGAATCGTAACTGTGGTTGCAAAAAAGGCAACTAAATACAGTGTCAAGTTTGTCCATCCTCCTTCTAGGAGTAGGCTTTGGTCTTGATTTTCTCTTTCACATAATGCAGCTAACGTTCCTGAAAGACTAAAAAGAGTAGATATAACCACCATTAAACAGAATAACCAACATTGAACGGAAATTACTGCTTATGATCAACGAATCATATAGGGTGGTCTGTTAAAGTAACCTTAAAATTTTTCTCCAAAATAATAAAAAAGTCCATATAATCAGAAACTTCATATTTGATATATGAATGACAGATACAAAAAAATAATAGACCTCGTCTTTACATACGGTTTCAATGAATGGTCAAAATGGACAAAAGTAAATGAATGCATGACTGACATTATGGGTTTCAATGACTGAATAAATCGATGAAGTCTTGAATGGTAACACAACAGATTGAGGAGAGTCTATGGATTTAAACCTGAAATAAAGTTATTGATGTTTTATCTTTTGTCAAATCCTAAAACTACAATATTACTATAAGGCCAATTTTACACAAGTATCTTAAAATACATGAGTGACTATATGATTATTGCAACTTTTAGTCAAAATAATTAGTCTATACTTCTGCATATAATTATCTTAGGAGGTTTTCAATGTTCAGCATTGCATATTTAAAATGGTTATGGTAAAAATCTAATAAAATACAGTAAGTAGATACCAACCTGAGCAACCTTTGTTTTCTTCTCTTTTGAAGCTTTGTGGCCTCACTATAAGCTCATTCACATAAGTCTTTTGACGATTCTCCATTACATAATATAAAAAATCACATAATAGCAAGGTAGATAACATACATCGGTAATGTAGAAAGCAATAGCAGTTTTAGTGTGTTTTATGCTTGTAAGTCATCAGGATTGACCTGTAAGACGCATGCTAAATTAGATTGACTAAAACCCACAAGGTACTAAAATTGACAGGCAATTAAAATAACAAACCTTAAGGTGGTTTCATCTACTTCCATGTAGCTAGCAAGCTTCGACAAAAATGGTTGAATAAAGTTTGAAGAATTCATGAATGGTCAGTCCAGGCTTTGTCTTCTACTGTTCGTTCACTTCTCAATACTTTTTCCTTCCACTCATTTCGTTCCCTCTACTTTTCAGCGCTAAAGCTTGAACCGTCATGACGAATATGCAAGTTGTCACGATTACCTTTCCAACTACGATTTTCTGATACTCTTTTAGAGTAACGTCGATCTTCATCACTCCTACCGTATTCTCAAACCTTGTGTAGGTGCCTCGGCATCATTTCCTCAACACGGTCACGTTTCCAGATGTTCTCATCTCTTGTCCTTTCGGCATGTAGATAGTGATCCTCATCTTGCCATGCTCCTTCAGATTCTCTCTTGTTTCCCCTACTGAAACCCTCAGATTTCGGGTGATATGCAGAATTTGAATCCCATTCTATATGTCTCACTCTTATGATGGTTTCTACTTCTTGCAGCCTTTGGATCCTCTCTATTGTCAACCATATCAATAGAAAATCTTGTATTTCGAGAGACACCATTTGGGTTTTTCATGGTGCGTGTTCGTTTTTCATCTTTGAAGATGGTGGTTGTAGTTGTATCTACAGCTATATCATCCCTTACAACCTCATATGCAATACCATCATACGGGGTATATTCCTGAGTGCTAAGACTAAGGTGAGATGTAGATGAACTATGCTTAACTTTGGCATTATCAGGTAATCCTTCCTTCTGACTATCGGTGAACTCCTTCTTATCCTGAATACTTTCATCATGAGTTGAATAGGGTGATCTAATGTAAATATATCTTCAACTATTTGGGAAATAGAAAATTAACCAATCTTGCTCATGAGTTAATTATATCTACACAGGTTCTTGACCAGTTACCTGAATATATTAAGCATGTGTCATAGGTAAAACATCTTATTACTCAACTTTTTATCTTCACTCTATTACAATTCTTTAATATTTTCAAAGTCTTTCTGATACATTCTCGTTAATGTTACAGTTGAGTCTGGAGCTCAGAACGACAGGATTGCAATATTGATGTCTTAAACAGGTAGTTCTCTACTGCTCTATCCGTGTCATTCTAATTGTCCACGTTACTTTTTTACTTTGTGCCAAAAATATTGTCCCCTCTCTCAAAAAAATTTGTGACTTACTAATTTTTCTATTTTACCCAGGCCAACATTATGAACTTCGTGCTCAAACTTGTCTATCCAAAGACGAATCCTTTTGTAAGACAAGTTTGAAAAAAGAAGATGAAAAAGATCAATAAACCATTCTGCCCATCCATACTAACAAACTTAATTACCAAGGACTACTAAAACAATCTTCTAAATGAAAACATCACAGCAAGTGATAACAGTTTTGCGATTAGATTTCAGTGCATTTACCATTCTACAGACTATAGCTCCAATTGATTAAGGTTTTTTTGTTCTTAAGTATGTTGATCAGGTGAGTCCCATTCGAAAAAGTAGTATTCATTATTCAGCACACCATACGATGGTGTCAAGTCTTGCTAGCATTTGGAAGTTGTAGATTCAACATCAGCACTTCCAAAGCCAACACCCTTTTATGACAAAGAAAGAGATCCTGGGCAGATATAATAAATAATGGATGATATTGCATAGACCCGATATAGATACATGTGTGACATGTCATACTAACACAAGTGCTATCAGTAAGGTGTTATCTTTAACTTACAGATAAACCGCATCACGATGGTGATTAGCAGCAAGGTGCTTGATTTACCTTAAAAATAAGACGCCTCACGATGGTGTGAATATTAGCAAGGTTCTATATCAGCAAGGTTTTATTAGCATGGTTCTAGAAGCAAGGTTTCACTAGCAAGCTTCAAGGTTCTATCAGCAATGTTTCGTTAGCATCGGTCCATCAGCAAGGTTGATGATTTTATCGGAAAGGTTGTTCTATCAGAAAGGCTATATATATCATAGCAATGTTCACAACTTCTATGATTCTATCAGCAAGGTTAAACGTTGTATCAGACAAGTTGAAGGTTCTATCAGTAAGGTTTCATCGGGAATTGTCTATTAGAAAGGTTCTATCAGTAACGTTCAATCACAAAGGTTGTATAAAAAATTCTATCAGCAAGGCTTTATCAGAAAGTTTCTAAAATAAATGTTTTATCATAAAGGTTGTAACAAAAATGTGTATCAACCACAAGTTTAGCCAGGGTCATCCTCTTAAAAAAAGATCAAACCTTAAATATATGATGATGCTATCCTTGTTACAAAAATGAAAAGCGATAGCTCTACTTACGGAGATAGCAAGAATCGTTCCGAGTGGTATAGATAAATGATTTAACCTGTTTTCATACCTTTTCGCTTTGTCGCAATAGGTGTCTTATCTTTTAACCACTAAGTACGGAAGTACCCCTTTTCACTTGTTTGCATTGATCATTTATGTAACCTGAAACTTTGACATACCCAATTCTAAACGAAAAGCCAACACAATCTGATTGATTATAGTAAAAGGCTGGTCATGATATATATGAAAAGAATTAGGATCGAGTTAAAATAGGATATAATTGAATAACGATTGAAAAATAGGGTTTAACTGGGTGATTGCTTTAGGATTCGATTGAATTATCACTTTAATTAGAGGATTATGTTTTGAAGAATACAGATTCAGTTATATTTATATAAAAAATTATGGCTGTCAGGAATTAAAAAATTAGGGTCTATTAAAAGTTTTCCATAAAAGAGTCCGACGAATATAAATTAGGAAGTGTAGTGCCATGTCATCGTTTATGAGATTATGTCATCGTGCCATGTCACATATATCCCAATCGTAGTTAGCCCCATATATAAGTAAAGATATATATATATATATATATATATATATATATATATATATATATATATATATATATATATATATATATATATATATATATATATATATATATATATATATATATATATATATATATATATATATATATATATATATATATATATATATATATATATATATATATATATATATATATATATATATATATATATATATATATATATATATATATATATATATATATATATATATATATATATATATATATATATATATATATATATATATCAAATCAAATCAAATCAAAATCAATCAAATAAATAAAAAACCTTTATATAGGAAGGATGGTAAAACAATTCCTTAAATATAAAATTCTATAAAAATGACACATGTAATTCATTAAAGAGTTTCAATAAAATGCTTCAAAAAGAAAATAGGAATTACAAATGATGCCTTAAATACAAATTCTATAAAAATATATATAAGAATTACAAATGATGCCTTAAATACAAAATTCTATAAAAATATATAAGAAATGATGGTGAAACAATGCCTTAAATACAAAATTCTATAAAAATGATTCCAAAATAAAATAGGAATTACAAATAATGCCTTAAATACAAAATTCTATAAAAATATATATAGGAATTACAAATGATACCTTAAATACAAAATTCTATAAAAATATATAAGGAAGGATGGTGAAACAATGCCTTAAATACAAAATTCTATAAAAATGATTCCATAAAATGCTTCAAAATAAAACAGAAATTAAAATGATGCCTTAAATACAAAATTCTATAAATATATATATATATATATATAGGAATTACAAAGGATGCCTTAAATACAAAATTCTATAAAAATATATAAGGAAGGATGGTGAAATACTGCCTTAAATACAAAATTCTATAAAAATGCACAACAATAATATTAATTTAAAAAAATTAACGTAAAAATATTATTCATAACATTAACATATAGAAAATTTATTACCTCATAAAATTCAAAAATACATAAAATATTTATATAATATTATTAAAATTCTAAAAAAATTAATGTAACAAACTTATTCATAACATTAACGTATATAAATTCAATTAACTCATAATATTTTTAAATAAATAAAATATCTTAAACTACTTTATTTTTGTCTATTCTATCCTACATTATTAAAATATCAATGTTATAACTAACACTACATATACTAAACATCTAATACAAACACACATAAATTTTATTTTCATTAAAAAATATATACTTAAAGCTAGCTCGTCCACCGGACGGGTCTAAAAGCTAGTATATATATATATATATCTTTACATTATATATAAGATGAGGGATATGCCACATCACATCCACGTCATCACTTGTCACGGGCTTACGTTTTGGGCTAAATATTTTTAGAACATATATCGATTACAGTTAGTTCTTTTACTCTTACAAATCCACCAGGACAGTTTAATCGACCCACGAATAACCTACCCACAAAACTAATAACCTAAAATCAAAACCCACTCTTCAATTCAACCCATTTAATTTCAACAAATTAAGCGCTTTTTATTTGCAATTTTTTATTTTTTGAATAAGCTTTTGCAATTAATAACCAAATCAAATAATAGTACAAGCTTGATGTATTGTATGGATGATGCCAAGAGGAATACGGCTTTCCATATGGTAATAGGTGAAGGTCGTGGTCAGGTAAATATCCGGCTTTGATCATCTTGGTTAATTATCTTGGTTAATTCAACAGATCATGAATGGATTTATTTATACATTTTTTTACTCTTGATTTTTGGTTGTCCTTATTTTTTTTACTCTTGATTTAGTTATGTTTGATCACTTAAGTGTTAAGGCGATGGATAGATTAGGCATATTATTTATTAAAACATATCGACGGTTGTTCCGGTAGTTCTAACTCAATGTTTTTTATATGTTTTCGATGCTGAGTATGATTATACATGCCCCCAATGTAGCCCAAACAACATGAAGGTGAGACAATATTTTTATGCTTGTGGTTAGACCATATATGTATTATATAAGTTGGCTTAACTTGTGAACAATTTATTTCTTTGGTCAGTTGATACAAAGACATAGGCAGTTTCTGGTGAGCGTGACACAACCTCCGATTCAGGGCACTTATGACTACATCATGGTCGGTGGTGGCACCACTGGATGTCCGTTAGCCGCCACGTTTTAAGAAAACTATCGTGTATTTCTTCTTGAAAGAGGCAGTCTTTCTACCGCAAGCCCTAAGGTCATGAGTCGTGAAGGTTTCCTTTATGTTCTAAACCATTTTGATCAGTTTGAGTCGCCTGCACAACCTTTTGTTTTGAGGAAGATGTCTCGAACGCTCGTGGTCCTGTTCTTCACGGAAGTAGTGCGATTAATGCTGGATAATATAGCCGAGACTGATAATGATTTCTATCAAAGGTGTTCGCTATTTGTTTGGCTTTCTGATCTTATTAAATAGTATTGGTTTCTTTCTGCCATTCACTTATGATTGTGTTGCTGGCTTGAATTCGTAAACATGTATAGTATCCATAAATGAGCTGTTTAGATGCAATTTTTTCTTAGATAAATTAGTCTTACAATATAACACCAGAAGTGATGGCTATTGATGTTCTTGTGGTTTTGCAGGTAGCATTATTTATGCATCAGATAAAAAGTTTGCCGAATTTTAATTTTTTTCCTTTTAATATGTTTTGTGTGTGTACTCATTTTGATAATACTTGGGTAAAAGGCTTAAAAATATGATAATGCAACCAGCTCATAGCTTACCAAGCAAAGGTGTAAAATTGCACTTTTGACTTTTGTTAGTCTGTCCTAAGTTTCTAAGTCAACTAAACAACCTCCCATTCTTTCAGTATCTTCACATGCTATTATATTTTAATAGAGCCCTTCGAACAAGAAGCATCAAGAAATGGAACTCCAAAACCATATGCGTCTATTGCCAGCAAAGATCACATAGGTATAAATACGCTATATCTATTTTACTCAATCTGAACCGTCTAAGAATTTACATATGTTATCCAATGTATCTAGACATCATTTTTACAGTGTATGAGATCCCTTGATTTTATTAATCCAAATTTGGATTCCAAGGGAGCTGGTGCCGAGAGGAAACGTCGTGCCAAGGTAGATAAATACATGGTACGAAAGTATACCATAGGTAAGCTACTAAGTGGGTGATTATATTTGTTAATCTGTGATGCCAATTAAGCAGGCATGTAGCTTGAAATTAAGAATTTTGATAAAGATTAGAGTTTAGGCTCTTATTGTTCTACTTCTACTTGTGTGATTTAGCTAACTTCTTTGTCGAGGATGTTGTGACTACAAAGAAAAAAAGAATAAAATCTGAGTCTGGTCCAGATGTGCCACGGATTGCTCCTTCTGTTCGTAACCACTTTGATCATCTTCCATTTGTATTAGAAGATGATAATACAAATGGCAGATCTAATAGTAGTAATTCCCAAATAACGCAGGCAGTATTCGAGAAGGAAAAAGGTGAATGTCCGGTACGTGTGGCCAAACAACAACTGAGGTACGGAATAAGTGGATACGAAGCCTTTCTAACTTTATACAATGAATTGCAAGCTTTTCTGATTGTCGTTGTACTAACACAGCGGGTAAATACTTTTGTTCAGTTTGCAAACAGTTATATAATAGTCTACCTTATCAAATTTTTTTTTGAAAGGCAATTTATATTAAAACAACAAAAAACATAGAAAGGAAACTCCTTAAATAACCAAGATGGTTAAATAAGGACACAAACTAGAAACAGAAACACTATACCACAATTAAAATTGCATTCCCACAAATCGCGTGTGTCAAACACCCAAAGTCTACCTCCTGAACCTCAAAATAATATGTACTACACAGCTCCCAAGTTTTGCTTGCATTTGAAAGGCTCACGAAACCATTGTTGCCAACACCAAGAATCTTTATTAGACCGTCTCGAAACCCATTGAAAACTCTTTAATTGTATATCTTGAAAGATCTTGTTAGTGCTTTCCACTTTCTCGCTAAAGACTCCATTATTCCGCTCTTTCCATAGGAGATAGCCGGTCACCCAAATCACTACTTGCCACAAATATTTGTTTTCCTTAGTTTGTGAACCGGAACCATTATGCCTAAATAACTCATTTATGGTAAACACGTCCACACTATCGAACTTATCAATTTCTGTAATCACGATTAACAATAGGTTCAATGTTAGGAAATACAAGTAAAGCTGGTATGCGCGTTAATAGTTTTGATGGAGAAAGGTAAAGCTTATGTTTGATCGTTATGATTCTTGCCTACCGACTAACTTTGATTTGCTTCTTAAGCGTGGTTTCCCTCTTCGTACATTTGATTTTGTGATGTTGTTGGACTTCCACCCAAATAAAGATGATCTAATATGTTCGTGTGATGGGGATGGGGAGACACGGTACTGAAGCATAAATAATGGTAGCAATTTTATCTCTTTAGTTGCAGAGATATTAGAATCAATCCCATCCGCTTTTATTTGGTTTATCAGGAGGTCATCACTTAGAAATACAGCGACATTTAAGTAGCACAAGATATTTTCATTTCAGAATACTTCTTAGTCGTGTCTTCTATTTCGAGCGGTTCGGGCTGTTTAATACCTTCATCTGTTTATGAATTAGAAAAAGCAAGCGCATTAAGACCCATAATAATCCGGATCCTACTTTTTGAATTAGTTACACTCCTAAACTAATAGCTCGCTCTTTTTTTATGTTGTTTTTTCTTTGAGTCAACCGTTTTGATGATTTATTGATGGACATGAAGAAAAGTAAAAGAAAAATATCCTACAAAAACGCAAGAAGGTACGTATCTTTCAAACCCTATGCTATTTTTTTATTGGCTTACTATCATGGTTCAGTATGAATTGGTCTTACATGATATCGTGCAATTTTCTTAATCAAAGTGTCATGTCCATTAATACTAAATATCACCCTACAACTAAAAAGAAATCATCGAAGTTTGATTAGCAAGTCAAATCCTGGTTGCTAAAATAAGAGGTTTCTTTATTTTAAAAAGATGCCATTCAAAGAAAAAATTTGCAGTGTAGAAGGCCGATTAAGTTAACTGTATGCAAATTGTTTAACTCATTGATTTATAATAATTAAATGGAATACCAGATGCTTTAGTACTAATATTCTATTTTGTGAATGATTAGTTCTATATAAGCTATTCCATCTGGTGTTATTGGCATTCAATACAAACATGTCTTGATCCACTTCAAGGGTCATACAAAGAGGCTGAAACAATGGGTTTCAATGGCCCTTGGGTTGGTCATAGAAATTGTTCTTCACTTTTCTAATGGTATATATATTTTTGAATTTATATATACTTTACCCATCTTCAGTTCTAACTTGAGCTTTCGACTTTTGTGTCCTACCACCTAGGCGCCAGTTCGTTTTTGCAACACTATATGAAGTCCATATTTCCTGTTTTTAATAATAAAAGTAGTTGCAAGTAAAAGGTTCACTGTTGACATTGGTCTAACCCAACTTTGAACAATTCGACCTTATTTTGATGATATAAATAAGATATGAAAGGATTTAAGGATATGGTTTTGTAAAGAACATATGATTGTTCTTTTCACGACTCATGATATACCCTTTTTTTCTTTATCTTTTTTGTCAACTTACTATTATAATCTGACCATCATATAATTTATTATGATTAAACATAGGAAAATACATGTATTATTTACCACAAGAATGGTATGTTGTATGTATACGTTCTGGGAGTTTTGCAAGTGAGTTCCTTCAGTGTTGGGACTGTCACTGGGAGAAGAGATGTCAAGACTGTAAACTAAAACTGGGTTACAGCTCTCAAACTTGAGGTGACATTAGGAATATTTTGGAATCATATTTGCTTGTTCAAATTTGAATAATATGATCTAGGCACGGTGAACCAGTGCGGATCAGGTGAGAATCACATTAGTTATTCATCTTTTTGAATATTCGATTGTTCATTACATATTATTCAAATTTTTGTAGCCTTTGAAAAACAATTTAAAAAACAACTTAAAATTTTTGTAGCCTTTGAACTATTTTGATTATTTTTGTTTTGATTTTGGTCGAACTGAACAACTATGGTGTTTCGAGATTAAAGAGATTGGACATCGACTTTCATGAGGCTCTTGGCGCAAGTTCGTGTGTTTGGTGACATAAACCAAATGCGATACAAAAGGTATATTCTTTTTATGAGCTCATAATCGAGCCAAAATAGTTTCTATAGCCCTGAATGATGCTATTATAGTTTTTATGAGCCCATAGTATGATTGGTGCGAGTTTAGCTTTGAGCCTTAAAAGTAAGGCCTGAAATAGAGTATGTTGATGAAATATTTTATAGAAGCTTATATGGGAACTTGAATTTGTGCATTTGCAGTGTTGGGTAATACATAACTTCGACTATACCATGTGGCTTATAAATTATAATCAAGTTCTATTTCAGGCCTTATTTTTAAGGCTCAGGGTATAGCCAAGATCATGTTGTAGGGTACACCGATTTTCCTTCTCTTGGGAAAGGAAGATTTGACCATATGCCATCATTGTAACGAAAGACGAGTTACAGGTTATACTACTTAATGAAAGACAAGTATGAAGTGCAATTCACCAGACACTAGCCACAAGAAGTTTGCTTTGTGTTTCATGATTGTTGTCACCAAGTGTTATTGGTGTAGTTTATTTACCATTAGCAGTGTTGATAATATGGCTATTTGTTTTTGGTCGGGTTATTGGATTTTTGTTTCGTTTTATTTTATTTTTATATTCTTTGTATTTGGCCTATGTGTTGATCTGATTATATTATAATTTCATGATACAAAAGAATGTCCTGCAACTTTTCTTGGTTAAATAAAGTGGTGCATAAATAGCTAGTTGTCTTCATAAACAATACTTCTTGGTGTTTTTCCTAGATGATTAATCTTAGTTATGTTCTTTTAAGAAACCCACCCTTACATCGTTCAACACAATCAATATTTCTATTATATTGTTCGTTAGTCATAGTTTTTTTGTTTAACACATGCGCTAACAGTAATTCTTTTATACAAACAGTTTTATGAATTAAATGAATCTTGAACCGTAAAACTTTTAAAAATAGTTAATAAAGATATGAAGCTTTGAATCATGTCGGTTGTATTTGGGTTCTCCGGTACCTTTTTACTTTGGACCGATTTTGACTACTGTATTTGTTTTAAGCTATTTCCTCCTTTTTACATTTAAACATATATTTCAAAGTGGTGAGATGAGATTACAAGTCGTGATTTAAAAAATTCTAACACAATTTTTTATTCTCTCTGTAGTGACATCACTAATTGGATTAACATTATACTCTTAAATTATACGTAGTACTATAAGAGCAGGGGGAGTCCACTGCAATGGCGAGGCGCCATGGCCACCACGCAGGAAAACCACCGCGCAGTGCTTCGTGGGGCTGCACCATGGCGGCTGCGCTATACCCACCAGCTCTCGTGGTGGTGTTTTTAAATTTTTATTTTTTTTAAATAACGGTAATATATCCGTTGGGAGAGCAGATTTTTTAAAAAAAAATCCCTAAATTCCATTTTTACCCTTTTAAAAAACCTATAAATACCCCTTTATATTATCAAACTTCACACACACTTTCATATATATTTCTAACTCTCATTTCTCCCAAAAAATGGATCTAAATAATGCTAACGATTTCGACGGAATCGATACATACGATCATTATGATGCTTTCTTTCAACCCGAGTATGATCGATTTATGCGCGATTACGATGCTTTCTTTCAACCCGATTATGATCGATTTCTGTTGCACGAGATGAAAAAACAATAAAGTTTAAGCGAGTTCAAGAAGCTGCAAGAAAGGATATCGAACGGGCATGCGGAGTTCTAAAAGGCCGTTGGGGTATCCTATGACAACCTGCTCATGCAATGAAAATCAACACCCTCAAAAGAATCATGTATTGTTGTATAATTTTACATAACATGATTTTGGAAGCCGATGGATATGAGGTAAACATGAGAGACATGTACGTGGATCCAGCACCGACCATTGTTAGAGACTGGCATGAGAGATGTGGGTTACATTTGAGGAAGACAAAGGAACTTCGAGATAGGAAAGTGCACAACGATCTCCGAGAAGACCTTGTCGAGCACATATGGGATGACGAAGATTAGTTTTTTTTATGTCATGTTTAATTTTATGTAATGTTTAAGTTCATGTAACCGTTTTTTAATTTTAATAAATTTTATTTTAATGAAATTTAATTACTTACAAAAATATATTTTCCGACGGCACTAGTTTTTCCACGGCTCAGGGATACCAGTGAAAACTGGTGCCGTGAGAAAAACTAATGCCATGGAAAAAATGATTACGCGGCAGCACTTTTTGGGCCATGGCACCAAGCCATGGCTTACAGATTCCATGTGCTCTAATACAAATTGCCAAAGGTACCTACCTCCGAATTTTGAATCATCTATTGATGCAAATATGTTGGATGTGCCTCTACTGCTTTAAGATACTATAATACAAATTGCTAATAGTTATAGCTTGCAACATACTCTCTCCGGAATCACTCAAGGGTGGCTTAGTGGCAAAAATATTTGTGGTTATCACTCCAAAGTGTGTGAGGTCTCTAGTTCAATTCCCACTAGGTGCAAACAACCTTGAAGTGGCCACGCCAACCTCCTGAAAAGGGAGGGCTTTACCTGGTTTGAGTCTGTGTGGCGGTGGGCTCAAACCCCGTGAATTAGTCGGCCAATGAGTCGGAAATCACGGTTACCAAAAAAAAACATACTCTCTCCGTCTCATAATAATAGTTCAGTATACTATTTTTCGACGTTCCAAATTAATAGTTCACATCCAAAAATAGATAAGAAATCTAGATTAAGTTTACTATATTACACCCTCACTTGAAAGTATTATTACAAACAATAAAGAGGTTGTAAATTAATTGGTTTAAAGTAAAATTGTCATTTTGTAAAAGGTACGAGAGAGAAAGCTGAAAAAACAATTTTTTATTAAACTTCGTGTTTTTTGTCAGTTGACTGTTATTATGAGACGGAGGGAGTATTTAATTTAATCAGATAAATTATAACCCGCAATAGTACTCAGACATCATAAACTCATCATTTATTCGATTTATAAAACAAAACTCAAGAAAACGATTTATTCAACCAACCTCCCCTTTATTTTTCTTATAACTGCGTTAGGATATCACTTCAAAATAAATGTGATACCTAGCTGTTTGATCGTACTTACAACTCAGAAAAGAAAGAAACACAAGTGTATGATTGATCTTACAAACCAAGATCAATATACGTAACAAGATCAAGAACAAAAACTCAAACTATCAATGGCGGAACAAACTATGTGAAAGATGAAACAACTCGACTGACTAAACACAAATGAGAAAATGATGAATATATACTCAGCTAACTAGGGTTGAGATGACTTTGATGAGCTTGCCACATTTAGTCCTCCATCCTTATGCAACCTGTCAAACTAAGACACAGAAATAGAAACAAAAGTATATAAAAAAAATATTTACCTTTCTTACCCTTCAACTATGGAACCTTGTCAACTTACTTGTTAATACCCCCTCTAAATTGACTGTTGATAGAGATCAACAAGTTTTAACATGTCACAAAAAGAATTGTGATCTTTGATAGACAATCCTTTGGTAAACAGGTTTGCAACATTATCTTCAGATTTGATCTTAATAGTTTTGATCAAACCTGCAGATACCTTTTCTCTTAAGAAATATAAGTCAATCTCAAAATGTTTAGTTCTCTCATGAAATACAGGATTGGCTACAATTTGAATTGCAGAACTACTATCACAACTAATAGGCACAGGTAAGACCACTTTCACCTTGAGATCATTCATAATCTTAAGTATCCACATGATTTCACAAGTAACACTGTTCATAGCTCTATATTCAGCTTCAGCTGAAGATTTAGCTAAAACAGATTGTTTCTTACTTTTCCAGGATACAAGATTATCACCTAGATAAACAGTATATCCTGTAACAGATTTTCTAGTTATCTTACACTTATCCCAATCTGAATCTACAAAAGAATTAAGATTCAGATTATTATGTTTTTCAAAAGATATACCAGTTCCAGGAGACCCTTTAAGGTATCTAAGCACATGAAAAGCTAATTTCAGATGAGATTTATAAGGAGCATGCATAAACTGACTTAAACAGTGAACAACATAAGCAATATCAGGCCTAGTTAAGGTCAGATATATTAATTTGCCAACAATCTTTTGATAACAAGTTTTATTATCAAGCATAGTATCAATCTCATCATCAATAAGTTTTTTCTTTTTCTTAGAGGAATCTAGTATAGGAGCTTTAGCTGGCTTACAAGCCAACATTCCATACTCAGATAGTAATTCAAGACAGTATTTTCTTTGATTAAGACATAATCCCGAGTCAGTATCAAGTACTTCAATACCCAAGAAATATTTGAGTTTTCCAAGGTCTTTAATTTTAAATTTAGAACTCAAATATTCTTTAAAGTCATTGATAATACTTTCATTGTTCCCTGTTATGATAATATCATCAACATAAACAAGCAGGGCAACAAAAGACTCATTCTCAGTCTTAGTAAACAAAGAAACATCACTTTTACTTTGACAAAAATCATTTTCAGTTAACACACTTGTTAACTTTTCATTCCATTTCCTAGGTGCCTGTTTTAACCCATATAAAGACTTGGTTAGCTTGCACACCTTGTTTGAGTTAGATCCATATCCTTCTAGAAGATTCATATAAATTTCTTCATCTAAATCTCCATACAGAAAGGCATTATTCACATCTAACTGATAAACAGGCCAATTATTGTGCACAGCAACACACAGAAGACACCTAACAGTTACAATTTTCACAACTGGTGAAAATGTTTCTTCATAGTCTATACCCTCTTTTTGACTAAATCCTTTTGCCACAACTCTAGCTTTAAACCTCTCAACATCACCACTAGATTTATATTTCACCTTCCATAACCATTTACATGCTACAGGTTTTCTACCTTGAGGTAGATCAACTATAACACATGTATTATTTCTATTAAGTGCTTCCATCTCCTCATTCATTGCCTCAACCCACCTTGGGTCTTTGGCAGCCTCATTATAGGATTTAGGTTCATGTATTTTATTCAAGTTATTAGTGAACACAAAATTATGCATAGACAAGTTGTTGTAGTTCACCACAGTATTAATATCATATTTAACTCTTTTATCAAGCACATAATCACTAAGTTTATTAGGAAGCTTATGTGGTCTACTTGACCTTCTTAGCTCAGTCTTCTCTGGACTATTTTGAAAAAGTTGATTAAACTCTATAAACTCCTCACCCTCAGACTCATAATTTTCATCATCAAGGGCAACATTATGATCTAAATCATTACATCATTACTGCCTGAGTTATACTGGTTTCCAAGACTATGATCTTTATTAATCATAGACTCTAACCCCTGAGTATTACTGGTAACAATGATAGGAGTATCAACAGATACTTTCTCAGCTAAGACAGACCCTTTTGAAATGCTACCTCTATCTCTTAATCTTTCATCTCTCATATCATCATAGGGATCATCAGATTTGTTTACTACTAAGTCAAAGATATTTAGACTGTTTATACCCTGATCTTCAAAGATCAAATCACTCTTACAAACATCATTTTTAAATGGAAAAACTGTTTCATAAAACTTGACATCCCTTGAAAAAAACACATTTTTTGACTCAAGACCAAACAATTTATAACCCTTTTTAGTAAAAGAATACCCAATGAACACACACTTTTCAGACCTAGCAGCAAACTTATCCACATTATTAAGCACAATACTAAAACAAAGACACCCAAAACTTTTTAAATGAGAGATGTTAGGTTCAATTTTATAAATCATTTCATAAGGACTTTTCCTAGAGATAACTGAGCTAGGAATCCTGTTAATCAGATAAACAGCAGTAAGAATAGATTCAGGCCACATGTTCAAAGGTAATCCCCCCTGAAACATGAGGGCTCTAGCAACATTAAGTAAGTGTCTATGTTTTCTCTCAGCTATACCATTCTGTTGTGGAGTATACACACAAGTAGTTTGATGAATAATCCCATTATCCTTAATAAAATCTTCAAATTTATGATTAACAAACTCTGTTCCATTATCACTTCTAAAAACTTTGATAGCAACATCAAATTGATTTTTAATTAGATTATGAAATTTAACAAGTTTATAAAAAACTTCATCTTTGCTTTTAAGCATGTATACCCACACAGCCCTGGTATAGTCATCAACAATAGTAAGAAAGAATCTAAATCCATCTCTACTTTTTACCCTACAAGGACCCCAAACATCCAGATGAACAATTTCACCCAAAGCTTTGGTCTTATGGTCACTTATAGAGAAAGGATCTCTAGTTTGCTTAGCCATGTGACACACATCACAAGGCTGAACATTACTAGTAGACTCAAGATGAATTTTATCCTTAAGAATAGCTAAGACTTGGTCTAAGGGATGACCAAGTCTGTTATGCCACACACACTTAGACAAATTACACTTAGTGATAGCACTATAGTAAATTTCCTACCTGAATCAAACAAGTAAAGTCCATTATTTTCACTACCAGTCCCCAAGAGGAACTTTTGATGAGAATCCTGAACAAAACATCTAGACTCAGTAAAGGACACAACAAACTTATTATCTTTAGCCAACTCAAGAAAACGATTTATTCAACCAACCTCCCCTTTATTTTTCTTATAACTACGTTAGGCTATCACTTCAAATGTGATACCTAGCTGTTTGATCATACTTACAACTCAGAAAAGAAAGAAACACAAGTGTATGATTGATCTTACAAACCAAGATCAATATACGTAACAAGATCAAGAACGAAAACTCAAACTATCAATGGCGGAACAAACTATGTGAAAGATGAAACAACTCGACTGACTAAACACAAATGAGAAAATGATGAATATATACTCAGCTAACTAGGGTTGAGATGACTTTGATGAGCTTGCCACATTTAGTCCTCCATCCTTATGCAACCTGTCAAACTAAGACACAGAAATAGAAACAAAAATATATAAAAGAAAATATTTACCTTTCTTACCCTTCAACTATGGAACCTTGTCAACTTACTTGTTAATATCATTGCTACTTGAATTCTCAATTTATGAGTTACAGGCTTTCCAAGAGATATGTGTGGGTTGTTCAAACATTACGAAATTGTTCAAAACTTTCACAAGCGTTAGCTGGTAGCCATTGGTGTTAGAAGTCTATGCACAAAAGGAAAGACAAAGTTAGAGAATTATTTCCTATCTTTTTTTGGGACACTTTTGAAAATGTATTTTGTGGAACATTATTGTAACTTACAACACAAAGATATAAAATTATGTTTGTCAATAGAAACTTAATGATATATTTATAGTCCTGATTTTCTCTTCCATCAGGTATTGTACCTTAAAATATGTAACTTGGTTGAAGAACCTATTCGTTATCTCTAAGAAACTACTTTTGAAATGTTATTATATACCAAACATGTTACGTATTATCATGTGCATTATTGGTTGTTAGTATATACAACAAACAAACATAAATATAGATAAGAACATTTGGAATGTAAAGATACTAAAATATGACAAAATGATTAGGGTAAGTAGATTACGTAGTGGGTAAAAGCATCTGATTTATTGTTCGAGTCCTAATGATCCGGCTTAGGTTGATCCACAAATACTTTTTGATCTCTTAGATAAAGATTCTAACTTATACTTCAAAAAACGCCGAAAGTCATTTTTAATATTATATTTACTTTAGATACGAAAAGATTGATACCTATCATTCATCTCTTTCATAAGATAAAATTAAAAATATTTAATTATTTCATTTATATTTATAATTTAAATATCTTTTAAATCGTAAAATGTTAAACGAAAAAAATATACTATTGTGACGAGCATCAAATTAGCTTTCTACAAATATGTATTATCATATACTTTTAAAGATTTTTTTTTCCTTTTTTTGTTTTTGAAATTTGCATGAAATATTATATATGATAATAATTTTTCGTCATATATGGTATTAGTACTTGATTACAAATTATAACAGAATCATATATGATTTTTAAGTTATTGTTCATTTTTGTATTTTGATATGTTAAAAATAATTCAGCTTTCTTAAAATAAATATTCAAGCTCCGTCATTAATTAAAAGATTATTGATTATAAAAAATGCATAAAAAGTAAAATTCTCAATTTAAAGAAGATGACGTCCAAAACTAAACTTCACCTATTTTATAATATATAATCGTTTGTGGTGTTACTTATAATACACAAAAAAAAATTGAAAAAAAACTTGTCTCATTATATTATAATTTTTATAAAAATTGATAAAAGTTAAAATATTTAGTAGATTCAATATATAAATAATAATAATTACTATGTATTATTTAGCTTGACCAATTGAATTTAAACACAAAATTAAAAATTCGCTTTCTTGATAACATCAAAAAATAAATTATATTGACATAAAAATCACACTTGCATAAAACAAAACAAAAACCTAAAGCATTTAAAAAAACAATAAATAAGACAAAAGTCATTTCGACTAATAATGCATTAATTTTGATTAGACTAAAGAAAACACTCAATGACTAACGCAATGTTTAAAAAAATATAAACAAATATTTTTTCAAACAATCAATTTCGTGGATAAAACCTAAAACAAAAAATACAAGTCATCGAGACTATTAATGCATTAAAAGACAACAATACTAACAAAAAATTACCAAATAAAAGTTAGCTAAACAACAATCAAAAGTCAGAACGGTCAACCGAACATTACAAACAAATATTTACCAAATAAATAAATTAAATAACAATCAAAAGTCATACCCGTCCATCTGACGGGTTTCGTCACTAGTGTATATATATATATATATATATATATATATATATATATATATATATATATATATATATATACTAGCGTCGTAACCCGTCCAACGGGCTGGGTCGTTTCGTAAATCTTTTTTTAAAAGAACGTTTGTGTGATTAAAAAAAAGAGAATGTCTATATTTGATGTTGCCAGTTTATCTTGCATATAAAAGTGTCCTTTATGACAATTTTGATACCTCTAGACACAGGGATGAAGCCAGAGGATGTCTCGTAGGTGCTCGGGACACCGGTAGATTTTTTCGACATTACTTTTTTTTAAATTGTTAATTTTTTTCAAATATATCTTAAATGCATCTGGTGAATTGAAATATGTTTTTAATCTTATTTAGTTAGTGTATCAATAAAAATTAAACTTTACTATATTATAAGGTTAAAGATGTTTTACGTCTTCGATCATATTTAGTTCAGACTCCTTGTCTCAACACATTTGAACACTTTTCATTTTAGCTAATTTATATTTACCAATTTGAGATGTCGGTTTTCTTTTTAAAACACCAAAAGTGAACTTATAATAAACATAAATAAAATACGTTCTAATAATTCAAAAGCAAAAGAAAATCTTTAATCACTTACATTTCTTATCAAGGGTCTCTCTTTTTTGGAAAGATGTTATATCATTTTTTTTCATCATACTGGTGGTCAATTTGCAAGATGAGTTCCACATGATTGCCTCTCTCTAAAGCAAAGTTATAAAACCTGGTGCGATTCGATCGTCGAATCAATTGGTTGATTCGATTTCGGTCGAAAAAACAAGTTATATTAAACCAAGTTTTATATTTTTAAAATCCGGTTAGACCTACCAGGTTTAAAGTGACTCGAGTGAACCCGATTCTTGAGATCCGACCGAGTTTCAATTTTTTGTGTTTTTTATGAATAAAGCATGTAAATTATACGTATTTGCGACATAATTTTATTTTTATATATTATATTTGTTAACAAATAGTTTATACGTTCGATATATAGAATACTTAATGATTTTTTCTAATAGTTCTAGATATAATTTTTTACATTTTTTAAAAAGTCATGTTAAACCGGTGACTCGATGATTCGGTAACTCAAACATATCAATTAAAAACCGGATTTAAAAACATTGCTCTAAAGCATCAAACAATAAACATGTGTTTCTTATCTTAAGATGCAAAGAAAGTTTGTGAATTGATCAAAGCATAGGCAATAGGCACATGCTTTTCAACTATTTTGTATTCTTCCAATAACATCTCCAAGATTGTTTTTTTTTACAACGGCCGATTGTCTGTTTTTTTATAACGGCAAACGTTAGTGGTTAGTGAGTCGAATCGTGCAATGACATCCAAGTAGAAGAATGTCTCTTTCGAATTCTCGCCTAGTTATGTTAGACTCATTATCCGTTTCACCTGAAAGGCTCTTGGCAGGTTTTGAACCAAGACCTCCAAAAATCTCCCCTCAAAAAAACCATTTAATAGAACATTGGTCTCCAAGATTGTTTAACTGGTAAAGAACTAAACAAATACTATAATAACAAACCTAAAAATCTTTAATATTTTCTTTACTTTTTATTACCTCATATTTTGGCTCTTACATACGATCACGGTTTTATAATACCTGACATCTTGTGTGATATAATATATCAACAAAAAGGAGATTCTTGCCTTGTATCTGCATAATGCTTCCAATAACCAAAATCCAAATAATAAATGGATACGCAGGCACGCAGCCTTCTTTTTGGAACCCCCAAATTGCAATGATTTATTGCAAACATGTTTCCTAACTGAAGAAGTAGGTTCTTGAAAGGCGGGGCCAATTCCAAGCACAAACTTAGCTTCATCATCAGAATCGGAGTCGTCATCAAGAACACATGTTTCACGCACATCATCATCTGAATCGTCGTCCATACCGTCTTAGCTACATAGTAAATGAACCAATTTCCAATATATTACAATAGGTTTTACCGATTTAAAGAATGCAAATAGCCCATATTTAGTTTAATAAAGCAGATGTATACTACCACTCGGAATATTATAAGAGCGGTTCAGCGGTATCATTTTCTCATGAACTGCTGGGCTCTTAGACATCTCTCTCTCACTTGGACTTATAGTCGTCGTATAATCTCGATGACCAATCCCAAAGTCAAAGTGAATTAAGGTAGTGTTTCTTCAGCTTGGGCTACTGCAACCTCTTTTGCCATTTCAGCCTCAATGGCTGCAAATCACACACAATAGGGAGTTTTGTATCAGCTTCGGTTCTGGAATCACAACAAAGATATCGTCTACATGGTCTCTTCCATCTCATTAAATGTATCTTTCTTCTTCATGTTCGGTCGGAAACTCATTTTGGATTGGATGTTTCTTTTCAGTCATCAAACATACATGTCTTGATATACAAACGAAAATCAGTGAAGTATATGCCGAAAAACTAAGACAATGTAATACCACAAGTCCACAATAGTACATATATCTTAACGTTTTATATTTACGTATTATTTAAGACAGAATAGTTCATATCATTAAACACCAGAAACTTGCAGCATTTTTGAAATAGAATCATAGTAAAAATCCGTCTTTTAAAGGATCATTTATGCTCGGATTTTAAATCTTATTTACATAAACTAAACTGTTTATTATATATTTTACCTCAGTACCCTTCTTCAAGTAATACCAATATCATTCAAAAGGCAAAATTCATTTAGCTAAGTTGTCAAGGTACACAGTATATAAGTTTCAAAAACATGGAACATAATATGCCTTGTTATAAAACTACAAAAACCTGACTGTCTAAACTTGGCCGAAGGACGGGGAAGACGAAATGTTTAAGAACGGGAAGGACCTACCAGATAGATTTATGTCCCATGGATATATTCGTTCATGATGATCATTTCCTACATCTTCATCCCACCTCACCTGTTTTCGAGACATCAACCGAGGCTGGTTCATCATTGTTAGCAGGTCCATAAAACTCAACATCAAACCAAAAGGCAAACCCATGGAGTGGAGCTGAAATCAAAGAGAAATAAACATAAACTATTAATGAAAGCTATTTGTGCCAATAAGTATTTCAAATGATATGATTTGGTTCTACGTTAGTGTAGATTGTATGATAGAAGAAATAATATAAGGGACCTCACCTCGCATCATAGATTGAAACTTAAAGCTTGTTGTAACCCGTTTGAGATGAGCAAACAACTGAACCAAAGAGTGTTTTAATATGAAGCTAGTGTTGCATGAATCTGAATGAGTAAGTACTTCTAGTCCTGCCAGACTTTGGATTCCCCCATAACGCTTCAAGAAATCATCTAACTTTGCCTACTTCTTTCTAGGCACTCCTTAAGATTATCATAACTCTTTTTGAAAGCTGTAGGACTGAAAAAGACCCAAAACCAAAATAAATCTCTAAATTTTTAAGTGACATATTATATTATTGTAATAATTTAATATTCTAATGAATTCAAGGTCTCTTTTTGACCCCTGATTGGTTGCCTCAACATTGTCTAACTCGTTTCGGGAGTTTTGACATTGCAACTATAGAGAATGTTTTAATTTGCGGGAACCTGATCTCTCCTTTAGAGTTATTAGCATCATCTTCCTATTGTCTATCTATCGAGAGACGGATGAACCTCTAATTCGGATTGCAAGTTCACCAAAGGCAGGGGTGATTGAAGATGCAGATGCTGGTGTGCTAGGAGCACCAAAAGCGGGTTCACTTGAAGCTTCAAGTGTGGTGGCGCGCCTCACATTGTAGGTTGTGATTCCTGAGACAGATTTTCGAAACGACTTGATGGTGCGGTTAATCTAGAATGTTTAGAACCAGGGTTCTGCTCAGACACGAATAAACCTGTAATTTAGATCGAAGGCTATCAAATACAGTAGGTGTATGATATAACGACTGATAGAACTAAAAATATGTATGTAACTGTATCATAACAGTTACATATTCTCATTTACAACACACATTTTCACATATTGTTTACAAATACAATTCTTGTTAGTAAGATTGAGATGACAAAATGTTATTGAGGATAGGATGAACTGAGATGTTAGTGAATAAAAATTCTATTAGTTGTTCAGGGGGTTTGTGAATCAAATAGGACTCTGATTTATAAAAGCAGTGGATGAGCTGAGTTTTGCTTGGTTCTTGAATGTGGGTGAGGATATGTTATATGGCTGATAGCTATATAGTTTGTTAAGAATGTTACTAACAGAGGGGCTAAAAAATCAGTTTGTAAAAAGGAGGTTAATTAATATGATATCAAGTCGAGTATCAGTAATGTTGGAAGAGTAGCCGGTGCTTGATTCATTAGTTAAAATAGCTGGTGTTTGGTTCAGTAGGTTAAGTCAGAGGAGTAAAAAAAATAGCTAGTGTAGTAGCTGAACTAATAGATGGGATTGAATAAGTATATTAAGTAAGGGAATGGATGTGGGTTCTAAAAGGCTAAAACCTTTGCTAGCGAACCTTAGAGCCGAACCCGCTGAAACAGCTAAATTGTTGTCGCTTACCCCAACCCCTCGCTGACCTGAACCCAAAAGTTAACCTGAAATTGGTCCTTGATCTTTAAACCTAGCCACAGAACCTCAAATTGAAAGGTTGTTGATAAATTTAACATTTTAGTGATCTTCTTTATTTTTACAAATCCCTAATTCGTTTAAGATAAAATTAGTGACAACAAATGATGATGTTTCTCCGGTTGTTAGAACGTAGTCAAAGTAGTATAAACCAACCGGTGAATGACGTTTTCTATGATAATTGTAATTGTGTTTGTAGGTTCTGTGTGGTTGAGTAAAGAATAAAGTAAAGGTATATTTTCCAATCTACTTTAATAAGGTACCATTTACTTTATAGGTAAACTATCTCAATTAAGCATTTACACGAGCTAATACTTTATTCTTACAAAAAACAACACATATATACCTAAGAAAATATATGTATCAAATGAAGAATTAATACTATATATCCTCGTTATTACCTGTTCTGAGTTGTCCATAGAACAATGGTATGCAAGCAGCAAAACTCTGTTTGGATCTCCCAACAACGGATGAGACTGAAGTTGATCCTTCAGAGAATTTATATCATCCCAACCTGTCATAAATACCAAAACAGCGCTACTTAAAAAATCTTTTCTTTTATTAAGTTACGTCTAGCTTATAGTAGGCATACCGTTAAGCTTCGAAACTCTTAATCCACCACCAGCTTGAGACAACATCCTATAGTAGTTCTGATGTTATTTTCAAAGTAAGTGTTACTGTACTTCTTGTTTTTGACTTGTCCAACCTTGCTATCAACGTTGATAGTAAAAAAATATTTTAAAGAAAACTAAACTAAACAGGAAAATTCATACTGTACATTACTGATAGTTTTGCTAATAGAACTACAAAAAGGATGATACAGCTTCTACCATCATTAGTAAAAAGCTTCTTGCTTGATCAATTAATACACAAAAATAATCATGGCCTCTTACTCGACTCCTGCTTAACTAAACGGACATAGGCATAACTTTGTTATTCAGCACACAAGTCTATAGTAGTGCGACCAAATGCGAGTTATCAGCTTTGTGAAGTTATTCTGTTATTTGAAAGCACATTTTCAATTTAGAAGCTTGTGATATACGACACCCAAATTCTTGTAGTTTAAAAGCAAACTTTGATCTGTTGCTTTGAACATTTTCCTGGTCAATGTATGTTGCACTAATGCCAAGTTCAGGCACTGAACTTATGTCTTGGCACATTATTGAATCAATCCTCCAATCTCTTGATTTTATTTAGCATTGCTTTAATGAGCCCATCCATTCAATTTCAACATGTTCATATCACGCATCCTGAGGTAACAACTTAGAGCCTTATTAGCAGCTCTCATGAATACTTTCTGTGCGATCAACTCTAGCGAACATGGTCTGGTAACATGACACCACCAAGTCGAGATCATCTTGAGTCTAACGAATAATATAAGATTCTAAGACGTGTAATTAAGATCACGATAAGAATAGTAATAGTAACAACAGACAGAACCACACCTTGACATCATTAGACAACTCTGATTGTCACCATAGTGTGTGGAAGTCATGTGGTCTCTCTATCTTGAATCTTCCTTCACTTGGATTGAAACTCACTTGACCAACAGGTTGCCTGTAGCCATGGTGGCAATGGTTCCTCCAACAAAGCAAAAACACCATCCACTTGCTCTATATATTGATTATATAATACAAGTTTTGATCTTCATATCTGCAGGTTCCTTCCAGCAAGAAACATGTATCTTTTGCGTGGAACGGGAATGACTCTAGAAACACTCGTGGCCGAAACATTATAAAGTCGAGAGATTTCTTGTCCCCAAGGTCTACTTCTGACAGTGGGAGTTTTCTGAAACACGTAGTTGAATTTTCAAAGGTCTGGACCAGCGAACAAAAATTGAGAGGGAGCCTCTTGTTGTCCAAAAAGAATGTAAATATATCTACTGTAGTCTTTGTACTCTCTCACTTTGTTTCCCAAGATATCCAATAAATCACAGTATCATGTGTTGTTATCTATCAGGTTGTAGAAGACAATGTGATATGCAGCATCTGGCGCCCAATCTCATATCATGGCATTTCCCTGCAACAGTTTAGTTGGTTCCCTTTTAATGTATCTTCATATAAGATGATATAGAGGTATTTATATTTATTGTATTAGCATTATAAGAAACTCCAGTTATGTACCGAAATCTAATAAGGTCAAAATCTATTCTAGAAAATGAGAAAGTTGGTTTAAATTGGTGAAAAGGTTTCAACAAATTCCCTTAAAGTGCTAACAAATTGCATTTGCTGGTGGTTGCTCTTCAACTTGTTTTTCATTATAGTGAATTGGTTTACGTTCACCATTTGACCAATGATAGAAAATGATAACATAAAATGACTCGTTTGTCGACTTCTATTTCTTAATTGTCAAATTTTCGTCACCCCTAGAATTTATCAGCTATGACAAAATGGTTTTCCTATCTCACACATGTAAACCATATTCCAGTCTAATCAGATGATTCTCATTCAGTCATAGTCAGAAAAAAACTATTTGCTTGACCTTCCAATATTTTGGTAAAATATATTAAACAGCAAGTGAAATCAAGTTGTGTTACATACCCAATTACATCACTTACGGAGATAATCTACCTAACAAAAACTCTGCACCAACTGTTGTGCATTATATCCACATAAAGACCACTGTAAGAGTGGTGACTAAAAGCAAGTTAAGGCGACAGAGCCGAGAAATACCCCACTGGAAAGCTGAACCAAAGTGGGAGAAAAATATTGATATGTTCTATAAAGATATGACAGACTTTCTAGCATTGTCATAAACAGATATCAAAATTTTAGCACCAGTCAATACAATAATCAGCTATTCCAGAAAATATGATTTCATGTTCTACAGAATTTCTTAGACAATAAATAGGTAACTCACTTTAGCTGAACCAAAGCAGGCTCCCGTGTTCATCATTTTTAATAGGCTAACTTGTCAATTATTTTTTTATACTTGCTAAAGATTGAAATCAAAACAGAAGAAGTAAAGGGGTGTTTGAATATTTATTTTCAAAACAAATGGACCAAGATATATTGAAAAACCTACCATTCATGTAGAAACTGATGTAAGCACATGTCGACTTCATTTGTTGTAGCAATATTATGTTTTAAAACCTGGGAAACTAATGCACACCTAGATAACAACGACTCCACCAGAAAATCTGGATGTAAAACTTTATTTGTGAATCAAAGATCTAAGAAAAGATAAAAAGTATTATGATTGAATGTGAATCAAACAACAAAGATCAAAGATCGATTATTTTTTATGTTTATTAGATTAGGGTTTACATGTGACCCCCATTTAGAGAAAAATGGATGGTTTGTTGTAGGTGGTACGTTCTGATGAAATTAATAAAGTCAAAAGTCAATTTCAAAATGTAAGATATCCATATTACATTTGGTCAAACTGCTGACTCGACGATTTGATACCAATTGTGGTAACTGCAAATTCCACAATGGGTTAAACTGTTTCGTTTTGATCCGTACAAAACCATAAGAGCCTACATAACCAAGCAACCGATTTGCTACTTAATTTAATTAATAACCACCTATAAAATAGTACAAATTTTCAATAAGCACAAACCCTAGAAAACTGATAAATTACTGACCTGTGTTTTGATTTTTGTTAATTTGTGGTAATTAGGTTTTGATGATGAACTGGATAATATATACTTTATGATGATCAATGATATTAAGGTTTATTTAGTGAAAAAACCTTGGTTGGGGTAACATGTTTTGATCAATGATAATATATAGTTTATGATGTAAATCAGATGTACCATGGATTACGAATCAAAGAAAACCTTGTGGTTTGGGTAACAGGGTTTTGAGAAGAGAGATTAGGGTTTGAGGAAAAAGGGAGGAGGGTGTGTGTATTTTCTTTTACCCCGTATAAAAAAAAGAAAAAAACTGCGTTTGGAAAACGTGATATTGGTCAAACAGTTGACTAAATCCGAAAATTTAAGAGTTATTTTAGGAAAAAATGAGATTTTTTAGGATTTAAACAAATTCTATTGGTTATAGGATGTGACTGGGATATGACTGGATTAAAAAGTGTGGTTTCAAATCATAATTATACATATATATATATATATATATATATATATATATATATATATATATATATATATATATATATATATATATATATATATATATATATATATATATATATATATATATATATATATATATATATATATATATATATATATATATATATATATATATATATATATATATATATATATATATATATATATATAAGTATCTCTATATTATGTATAGGTATAACTATGACTTGATACCACACCTCTAATCCCAGTCATATGTGACATGGAAACTCTAGAGCAATAACATTTGTTTTATGCCTAAAAAACCTAAAAAAAAATCGTAAAATCATTGCTTGAAAACGCAGATTTGAAAAAAGCGCCGTTTTGCAAACACATGTATATATATTACTTATAAACTCACTTTTCTTTTTTATTCTATCACAACCAAAAAAACACAGCTGCGGGAAAACACACACACACACATACGATCTCCATTCCATCAACATCGATCCCACAATCAATAACTGATCCCACAACACCCGTTATTCAAACGACTACAATCCCTCTTTCAAAACCCTAATCTTCAAACAAAAAATCAATCAAGGTTGGTACACTAATTTGATTAATTAATTAACTAGGGTTTTCCTATTTGATTTTCAGATGAGTTAGGGTTTTGTATCCCTGTTTCTAAACCCTAATCTTCAAACAAAAAACCAATCATGTTTGGTACACTAATTCGATTAATTAATTAATTAGGGTTTTCTTATTGATTGTTTTTTTGTTAACTGTTATCTTAGAATCAGATGAGTTAAGGTTTTGTATCCCTCTTTCAAAACCCTAAACTTCAAACAAAAAATCAATCAAGGTTGGTACACTAATTCGATGAATTAATTAATTAGGGTTTTCCTATTTGATTGTTTTTTTGTTAACTATTATATTCGAATCAGATGAGTTATGGTTTTGTATTAATTAATTAGGTTTGTTTTTGTTTTGCTATTTGATTGTTTTTGTTTTTGTGCAATTTAATTAATGAATTCCTTATGAAACATAGGCAGAAAATCAGATAAGCCATAAACTTGTGTCATGTGAAGCAACGCCCATCTCTTTGTAATCTTTTGTTTTGTTTATTGTTTATATTGATTCAGGCTTCAAGATTTGTGGTGTCGATAGTAGGAGACGGGATCAATGACTCGCCGGCATTTATGGGCAGATGTTGGAATGAAGTTAGGTGTTGGAACAAATATAGGTACAGAAGCAGCCTATATAGTTCCAAAGTGAGATCAAACCTGCTCCACAAGAACAAAAATGGCTACTACATGTGCTGAAATCAGGTTGATGGCTCTAAAACCCACCATCCTCAAACGTATGATCTGTGACAACCCTGGTTTTGAGGTTCGTCACTTAGTTTTATTTTGTGCTAGTTACGTGTCTTTACGTGTTTATGTGCTTATTGGTGTGTATAGATTGTGGTTTGGATATCGTTTCCGGTACGGGGTACCTTGTGAGTGAAACGATGTGTGATGATTTCATGTTCATGAGTTCACATGGTAGTGACTATGAAGTGAGATGGTGCTATTTGGTGGTTTTACGTATATGTATAAGTATTATAGTAATAGTGTATTTTTTTAGGATTTACGATTTAGCATTTAGAGGTCTCGAATGAGGTAATTAGTCAAATGAATATTTTTCGGGATGATTTTATGTCATTTAGGACTTACTTATAAAGTTTATTTCAAAATTTGAGATTTTTTTTTAAAGTGTATATTTTACGTCTTTTACGGTAAAACACGTAAATTTGACTAGTTTTATGGTTTTGAGGTTTTGGAGGCTTTAGGAGCTGAAATAAATAAAGAAAAATTAAGGTAATATTATTAATACAAATATTAATAATAAAAAGGAAAAAAAACGAAATTAAATGGGTATAGGTCGGTTATGTGAAAAAAAGAAAAGAAAAGGGGAAAAAAGGGAAAAAGGGAACCGGACTTTTGTACATGGGCCAAGGACTTGTTAAGAAAGTATATAAAGTCTTTTTATTAATCAAAACACTCATAAAATCCCTGGAGATCAAGGTTTGGTCGGCATAAATGGTGGTTTTAGGGTTCTTCATTAATTTTTCTTCTTTCAAAAATTCTAAGGTAAAATCTTTAATACTCTTTTCAATTAAATTGTTTAATGTTTTCTTTAATCATCTTATGATGGATTTAGGTTAGAGTTTAATTTAAGAACAGTAAATTAATGTTATAATAATAATTTCATAATGATTAAATAAATTAGGGCTTGTAATTAGAGGGATTAGGGTTAATTAATGTGGTTGATTTTGTTAAACCCGTTTTAAAACTGGGCAGAATTTTGAGTCAATTGTTTTGATCATATCGAGAGTTCTAGGAACATTCAAGATGCGATCCAAGTATCCCTGAAAAGGTAATTGAAGTGGCTTTCTAATTCAAGAAACTAGAACTAAATTGGAGGTCGGGAAGTGGGTCAAAAACAGGTTACAACAGTCGGAGGTCAATACAGTTTTGAAGTCAGCCTGTTTTCTTTTTAAGTTTTGGGTTGTTTAGGGTACTTAGGGTTGAATTGGGATCTTCTCACGAACGTGAGAGATGGTTTATATATTGTAGTAAGTATCTGCACTTGGGTTAAGGTTGTGGTTTAGGGTAAGACCCCTTAATGGTAACAAACTTTTAGTACGTTTAAAATCAGGAAATCTGGAATGACAAAAGTAGATATATGTATATCGGGGCCTTAACAGTAGCTTTAAGGTTAGGTCAAGTGGGAGGTGTTAGCCAACATATGTAAGGGTATGCATATTCCTTTTACAGAGATCATGGGTATGTTTAAGGGGGAGATCGACCCATAGTTTAAGGTATGAAAAACGGGACTGTTTTGGGTAAAATGTTAACGGGACGGGTTATGAAGTAAAAGGAGTTAAGGGCTTTATAAAGGGGCGTAATGAGATGCTTAGAGCATATAAATGAGGTATTATATAGGATGAGGCTAGATGTCCATCATAGGTTGATGAGCCGTTTTAGTGATTGGTTCATGTTTTGATTATGTGTTTTTGGTTTGTTAGCTTTTTGCTAGTGCGAGGACATTTGGAGAAGCTCAATCAGGTGAGTTTCATAGTCCCAAGTTTAATATTGATTTTGACTTCCAGATGGGATGGAAGAGACACTGTGTTGAGTTATTTATAAATTGTTGCTGTGAATGTTTTTATGGTTGTGATGGACTTGTGTGTACATTATGTGATTAACTGCTATGTGATTCTTGATTGTGTATGATTTGGATCGGGGGACACGTGCCGTCTCAGTTATTGTGGTTTGACAAGGTAGTGGCCTTGAGGTTTGACAAGGTAGTGGCCTTGTGGTTTGACAAGGTAGTGGCCTTGAGGTTTGACAAGGTAGTGGCCTTGTGGTTTGCCAAGGTAGTGGCCTTGGGATAGGTACATAGTGTGATCATCTATGGTACCATGATGTTGTTTGGCAAGGTAGGAGCCTTGGATTGGTTTGGTATGATTAATCTTGATTGATAGTTGTTAATGCATATTTGTAACACATTGTCCATATGTTTTTTTGTTGATGATTGTTATTCACAGCTTGTAATTGATTTAGCGTTAGAGTCTAAACCTATGACTCTCACCAACTTTATGTTGACGTGTTTTAGTGTCTCTTTCAGGTGTGAAAGTATTTAAGCTTGAGGATAGAAGTGGCTAGACTTGGATGCCTTAGGATTGCATATAGAAGGAGATCCCCGTTCCTTCTTAGTTTCTTTTGTTTGTTTAATAAGTGATATTGTTGGCACCTATATGTTTGTTTTGTTTGTGATATTTGATTTTCTTGGGTAAGAGGTAGGACTGTTACCTACTTACCTAGACTCCTGCATGTTGAGATATTGTCATGACATTTGTGTCGCCATTTATGACATTTCTTATTTCATTTAGTTATCTCTATAGACATGCCATGTTGTGATGATATCCATACGTCGCGCCCCATATTCCGCCATGGTGGGGTGTGACATGATCCGCCCAGCTTCTGTCACATTTATGGCTTATTCAATGTCACCACCCTCAACTGCTACCTTTTGCCAAGACCAAGGTCCTCCTGATACTATCACCAAATAATTATAAGCCATTTACTAATTCGTCTTTTTCATTACTAGTACTATTTTATAATTTTAATTTATTGTGTTTTGTGCAGAGTTGTCGAAATGTTGCCGGTTGAAGTAAAATCAAATGATGTGTTTGTTAAAATGCATGATTGTAAACCATAAGATTCAAGCTAACAAGAGGGTGATCCGGAGGTCGGGGAGGATAAAACAAGTATTTAGACATTTTAGAGAGAGAAAGATAAACTTGAAATGAGTGTGTGTATTTAGAGAGAGAAAGTGAAATACACAAATGGAAAAACCTCACCCCTCCATGGAAGTATGGAGGGGTATATATAGGCTAGACATGGAGTGACTTTAACAACTTAGCAAAAGTAGTCCCTCCATGTTTTGCCCATATGAAACTAATGTAATTCCGTAAATGGCGCTCACATTTTAGGGCTAACAATCTTCCCCTAATGTGGAGACATACGGAATTACTTACAATGTTCCTAACAAGTAAAAATACAACAAAATAAAAATCTTCCAAGGCGCTTCCAATGCTGAGGATGTCTTTTAATTCTTCTTGTCTTCATAACTTGTACCTCAGCTTGAATCCTCTTTGTCTTTGCTTGTTGTGGGAAAATTGTAATATGCATGATTTGGATTAACTTCCCCCAATTCATGCAGCATGTATTAAAAAACTTTCTTCATAGACTTCTTTTGACGAAGTTTCTGAATCAGCTTCCCCCCAAACCAATATCTGTATCTTAAGCAGATTCTGATACTTTGATGTAGTTTGAACAATCTTCTAGCTCATCGGTTTAAGTGCACAGCGGAAATTTGTAGAAGAACCACACCAAAGAACACTGCTTCTATACTGTTTCATGTCGTTTAGGTTTTGGTGATAATCCGTTTGGGGTAACATGCAGGAAATCAACAACAATTCTTCTCACGCCTGCAGAATACTTCATAAAAATCATATAAAGTAAAGTAGATACCGTTCCATGTACACTACTTCCCCCTAGAAGTTGATCCGATTACTTCAAAGTACACGATCTTCCCCCATGATGATTTCGAACTCTCGGAAGCATCATTATCGTGGACGTCCATATACTCGAGAAGTTCTTAGTCTTAAGCAAATGTCTTGAAAATTTTTGAAAGTCATTGAGAAACTTTGAAAATTTTGCTTAGACTATGAAGTACCATTGTCTTTGTGAAGCTCATAAAAATATCCCGTGAGATTTGATTGCTGATTCCATCTCTCTCTGTCTAACTTACCAACCTCGAATTCTTTCGGCTATTTGTTGTGACCACATGTGAAGTAAACCCGATATTCCAAACTTGAAACTGAAGTACAATCCCCCAAATTTGTTACTTAAGCTTGCACTTATGTCGATTGAAGAACGGTGCAGAGACAAGTCTCTTATACCTCTTGAAGTTATCCACACGAGCAACTGCGTGTGACACCCAAAAATGATAGTTATCCATGTCGTCGACCATCCACCCCTTGACAGTGGAAACTAGATAATTCAAGTCTCAATCATAAATTTTATTGCCCAAGCAAGTCATCAACCGATAGACTGGGTTTGAAGAAAAGGGGTAGAAAAATAGAAGGAAGGCTCGATGATGAAATAAGTAGACGCCTTCATGAAATCCCACTTCAACTTCAAATAAAGAATACCAAATCCACTTCGTGATCACTTGTCTTTGTAGAATCAAAACTAGCCGTTATCGTTAAGATGAATCTTATATCGGATCGTTTTAGCGTTAAGTGTTTTGTTTGCTTTGGTGTTGTGTTTGAATGTGGTTATCTAGAACAAATTATGAGATGAATTGTCATTAAGGGACACAATTTGTCTAGACAACTTGTCGTTAAAGCCCCAACGTCAGTCTCATGCCCAACTGATGCCGCAGTGAGGTCGTCGAAATTTTTTCGAGAATATTAGTTTTTCAAACCAAAAATTTTCTTTGTCGTTTAAGCACGTAATCACCATAAACCCGTTAACCGGCACCATTATTCTCGACCCAACCATTAATCCAAATACTCGGCCTACCAAATAAAACTATTACCCTTAATTGTTTTGGTCAGCCCAAAGTAGAACAAATGCAACCCAAAATCATTTAATACTCGGATCATCAGAATAATAATATTCCTCCAATTTTCGTGGCCCTTATATGAATTGGTAAGAATTGTTTATACCAAATTCTGAAAAACCCATCATAAAGGCTTGACATCAAACCCGATCCACATTGCTTACGTATATAACTCCTCCCATAGAATTAGGGTCTTAAAATCCACACATCTAACCCTAAACTCACACTTAGTAATCTCTGCCCCCAACACATCTAATCCCAATCTCATTCTAGCCACCATTTCTGATCATATCAAATAATCCATTGAAACCCTCTAATACATCAAATAGATCAACCATCCATCATCTCTATCAATCATGAACAACACTAGATCGATGCACCGTACACCCATTAAACGAATAAACAATTGAAACCTGACGCAACATCATATAACATCAAGAACATAGCTTCAAAGATTGTTTCAAGATCAACTGAAACTGGTCTCGGGTAGGTAATTGAATCGTTTTGTGTTTTTCAACGAAATGAAAATTGATTATAACATTATTGTTATTAGTCAATTTGTTTAATTTCAAATATAAATGAGATGGTTCAATCATCTACACAGATCTATGATGGGATCAAATTCGTAGGTTTAGATCTTTAAAGATCTTGACATGCATGTCTATGAACGAATTGAATCTGAGATCTTTATATACGTTTGTACTAATTGAGTCTATTGGTGAGGGATATGATGAGATACAAGTGCCGATGGGATTATGTTAGATAGAGTCGGATTTGTGTGTAGGTTTTGAGTATTGGGATTAGGTAGATTGAGACATGGGGCATGGTCTCGGAATAAATTTCTGGTTTGGTCAATATGTCACTAGTCATCGCAATGTTGAAACCACACCTATCGTAATGTGTTTCGATTCTATCCATCGCAGTCCCATCGTAATCTTACCAAACACCCCATCGCAATGGTTTGCACCCATCGCAATATAACAGGCCATCGTAATGTTCCACACCCCATCGCAATGGTTTGTAATCTCCCATCGCAATGAGTCAACCCATCGCAATGTGTCAACCCATCGCAATGAGTCAACCCATCGCAATGAATCAACCCATCGCAATGAATCAATCGCAGTCCAGCCATCGCAATCAATGCGATCAAAAGTAGCCATCTGAAAAACCTCATCGCACTATCCCATCGGAATAGCCATCTGAGTGTGCCATCGGAATGTGACCATCTGAATAGTGTTTTGACTTTTTTCTTGGTATCACCGAAAGTGCTGAAATCTGGGTTTTCAGATCTGAATTTTTCTTGGATTCACCGAAAAATGGATCTGTGTCATTTGTTTTTGTCCTTTTTCCCAATAAAAAAAATTCAGAACTAAGCCATGTTTGATAGGACAAAAACAATAAATGGGTACTAAAAAAATGGACATAACGATTATGGACATAAAGATTGATGACGAGACTTAACTAGACACAGATTTCGAGACATAAAAAGATTAAAAGGAATAGATAATAAAGAGACAAGATAAAATCAGATAAAAAGATTGAATAAAAAAAAGGTACGAACCATCAGCTTATAAATAAGCAATGAATAAGCGTGAATAAGCAAACAAACACAAAACACCCCCGGTTAGCTCTGATACCAATTGTAAACCATAAGATTCAAGCTAACAAGAGGGTGATCCGGAGGTCAGGGAGGATAAAACAAATATTTAGACATTTTAGAAAGAGAAAGATAAACTTGAAATAAGTATGTGTATTTAGAGAGAAAGTGAAATACACAAATGAAAAAAACCTCACCCCTCCATGAACATGGAGTGAATTTGACAGCTTAGTCCTTTTTGCCCATATAAAACTAATGTAATTTGTAAACGAGCTCACATTTTAGGCTAACTATCTCCTGTCAATCCATATGAAGAATTCAAGGTGTAAAATGCAATTTAGTTTTATCTGTCTTGTGCCTATTGGTTGATTATCTATGTGTGAAATTGTATACAAAACCAATACTGAATCAACCCAGATCGACCCGTTTCTTCTTAATCGATGTTTTATTGAATTTGGCCAATTTGAGATAAACTTATACCCATATCAAGCCACATAAATGAGTCGAAAATGCTAAGTATTATTGTATTCAAGTCCATATTGTGCAGGGTGATCAGAATCATTATCATAATCTCCGATCCGATGATCCCGATGATGAGGTTGTTGAGGGCAGTGGAGCATATACATTTGTTTGTTTATACTTCTATGTTTGTTCTTACAGATTCAATAGGGTTTTGAGCATTTCAAGTGATTGCAAGAAACCAATCCTTTTAAGGTGTGTATCTTATTTCGTATCAGTTGGTTTTTATGCTCTTACCCTTTTAAACCGAGACTAAAGTTCTGTTCCCAACAATTAAGAATAAGAATAGATAAATAGTTGATTTACCTTCAATGTTTTAGTGGTCATAACTTTCTGGTAATGTCATTACAAGTAACACTACATTAGAAACATATAAATGGTTCCTTTGCTCTTGAAGCTTAATCTTGTGTATTGTCACAACTCCTCTCTAATTAACGTTGATTAACCTTTTTCAATTGATAAATGCATTATACGTTTTTACTAAATTTTAGCCAACGTATGTTTCAGAACAATTGGTGTAATAATTTTTTTAATACTAATAATCTGAGTATCTTGTGAATGATCAGTTCTTTGGGTCTGATTGTAGATTTTGGTGATGCACTTGAAGGTCCCTTTGGATCATTTGATATATTTTAATGTTTAAGTTTACGCTTGGCAAGCCGAAAGCATCAAGTATTGCTTTCATTCCAATTTAAAACCTCCTCTTATACTTGTGCAGAGGTGACAGATTGTACGGGTCAGGTAACAGGTCAGAACGAGTTCTTGTCAAAACATGATATGTTTTAGTACTTGTCAAAATGATCATGTTGGGTTGGGTCGACCTGCAATCACTTCTTTCACTAAACTTTAGTGATATCTATTGTGTTTGGAGGACAATATCGTTATATTTTATCATTTAATGTCACCATTTATTTGCAGTCATTTCTTTTTAACTTCACGGCCAAAGTTAATCGTCCACAGTCGTGTGCTACAGAGAAAGAGCAACGTAACTGCAGATCCCAACTACCTGAACCGAACAAACCTGATGCGTGCTTAGTCCCTCTAACCATGTATCACGTGTGCGACGCTTCATGGTGATTTCTTATCTTATCCGTAGTTTGCTTATGCGCAGACTTCTTTCTACTTTCATAGCCAGCTGAAGGCTTATTAAACTGGTAAACTGTCGTTCCTTTTAGAATTTACAGTTCTATTCTCTTAGAATATTTCAAACGTACTATGGTTTTAATATGTCATTGTTAAAAGATGGAAAATATATATGTGCAGCCAGGTTCTTCATATCCTGTGTATATTCCCCATGCTACCTAGAGGCCCAGATGAACAAATATTCAAATTCAGGACTATATAACACATCTGGTCTCGAACATAGAAAAGTACATTAATACATCTAAAAATCAGATTCAACATCTTGTGTTATCTTCTTAATGAAACTTTAGTAGTTTAACACTATATATTATTTACTGGATATCAGATTCTGATGATCAGATATTAGTAACGTACATAATGCCCATCAGGGAACCTTCTGGTTAATATAGATGTGTGTGATCTTGGTCCAAATCCCATTTGCAATATGCATTTATCATAAGACTAAAATTACCAATGTAGGTTCTGAAGTAGAATTTTCGAATATGAAAGGGAGAACAAATGTAGTCCTCCTTGATCTTCACGACACACGACGAGTGAATAACTATGATATCTATGATAACTGGTAACGGTCCATAATGCAGAATAACTATGATATCTATAATAAATGGTAATGGTCCATAATGCAGCTATCTTAAGGCTCAGCGCATGATGAAATATGTTGATCATTACTGTCGTTGCTTTTTCTAATTTGAATAAGGGGTGTTTGGGTGTTGTTATTGATGTCAATACATGCTGTTTGAATGCTAAAATAGGGTTATTTGGTTTCCAATATGTCGTCAAAATGTGTTGTGTTACAGAAAGTCTACTCACCAAAGATGGTTTAGCGAACTTTCCTGCCATAAAAGGGTTTTTTTCTACTTAACTTTTCTATTTAATGTGTTATATAGTTGCAATTTGTATAAAATTTGCTTCTTTTGTTGTGTAGGTATTTGAGAAATGGATATTGCTCATCAAAAGTGTAGCTTTAGTAGCTGTTTGGGAATGCGTGAAACAGCTTTTGTTCCTGAAACATTGTTCTTAAACTTCATGGTTTCACATAGTATCATAACTATAGAATAATCGGTAATAACTCTTCGTATTGGTAGCACGTGGGAATGTTATTCAGGTCACTTAGTGTATTGATGACTTCTATATCAGTTCACTTAAGCTGATCAGAGATATGAGTGACACAATCTTAAAATTATAGTCAACAAAATTGAATTGACCATGAAGTGCTATTGGGGAAAGTATTGTTATGCTATTTGAGGTTAATTTAGGATTCCTTAAGACTAAGATTTGCGTGACTAAGTTGCAAAATAAGTGTATATTAAGTCTATCGAAAGAAAGGTGAAAAAGCAAGAATAAGTGAAAAAGTATACACATAAAATAATTGAACATAAGTCTGATGCATTGTGTCGTTAATGTAGTGTCTTTACAGTAGTGTCCTTAAGGTAGTGTTGATTGTACAGTATTTCTTTATGGCAATGGCTTTTAAATCGGTCCATGAACTTGCAGAAACAAAAACTCTCCCACTTGGAAGCTCTTGATTCATAATTTGAATTACGGACTCATTGAATACAATACCTATGATTTCTAACTACGTTGATGACAATTTTTTTATTAAGTCTCACTTGTATCTTTTTAAATTCTTTGTAAAAGTGAGACTGATCGCCTATTCTGACACTTTCCTACCACAATATAGCAGCTCATATACTTATTTTCTTTGCATCAGTTGTTTTGCTGATAACGTGAGAGGCTTAGACATGGTGACACTACTGTATAGGTGATGTCAAAGTTTACATGGATACACAAGGCATCCTCCTATTTATCCGTCTGAAACGTGCACTCTTGGATCGATAGTGAGTATTTCAAACCTACGCAATCTTAGGTTATGTTGATTTGACATTCAGATCCCAATTCACGAGAAAACTAACATTTACTATTGTCAGATTATTTTCGTTGCTGGGATTCAAGTGAATGTTTCTTGCCGTTTCCTATTATCTTATACATGATACTTACCTGTTGGTCTTAAAGGGGTTCTGTCATTAGCCGAATCTACAAATTAAGTGTCATGATGAACGAAAGTTAACTGGCAGTTCACATAAGTCGTCCTTGTTAGGGAGGTGAGCTTTTTCCTTTGGTGTCGGTTTTCATTTTACTCATATGAGTATAAAATTTTTGTTTTGCATATTTACTTGCTCTTTCTAACTCGGTTACTGGTTTTGCTGAATGATGCATTCTTTGTTCATTCATAATGTTCAGCAAGTGCTTTGATTCATCGTGAAGTTGCGGGAAGAGAAAAAGAAGCCCGCAAGGAGACCACGATACCTCTGAGGTGTACCCTCGAGCTTAATTTTTTGGGTTTAAACGCATGATCTTTCAAACAGTTTCGCCAAATCATGGCCATCGTCACGTTTTTGGGCTAGAAAAAACACGTCACTACAATACCAAATAAGCTCCCAAGTCCATGGTCTGCCTAACACAACAAGCGCATACATTTCTACTGGTACAAACGCCGCTGCGCCACTAGGTTTGAATACTGAACCTTGCGTCCCTAGAAAACCGAAGCTACTTCTTTTAAGAAAAATAGGTTCGCATTTGACCTGAGTTTAGAATGTATATCTCACTGCTCATCTTTTTTATCTGTCTATAGGTTCGGGCTCTTTCTGCTCTAACATCAGCTCCGAACGGTATATGTTAAGTAGGCGATTGATGGTTTAGCTGAGTGTCGTTACCAGCTCCGAAAGTATGTTGTGTGAAATTTTGATTTTTGAACTTCGAATTTTATTTTTTAATGATTTAAATAATTGTTACATGATTTTACAGCATCATTCCTGACCACTATGTTGCACGGAGACGGATACGGAAACGAGAACGGGTACGGGGACGGGTACTTAGAAACGCCAATGTTCCAAAATTCATGAAACGGGTACGGCTGGAAACGTTTTTGTATTTTTTATATATTTATTAATAAATTAAATAAACATGAATCTTTAACCGACAAAGCAAGAAAAAATCAATACTGATAATGAGGCATAACATATACTTAACATTAAAAAAATACTGATAGTTAATTTTTAGAGGTTTGTTAAAAGATATGACGACCTACCATATCTATATACAATATAAATGGACCAAAAAATGTTTCGTGGCCCAAAAACTAGCCCAGAAACGTGTTAAAATCCCAAGAAACGTTTCCTTTCGCGTTTCTGCTGGAGCCTCGGCGTTTCCTATCTTCATGAAACGTTTCCCTTTTTGGGGAAACGTTTCCGCCGCGTTTCCGGGCGTTTCCAGCCGTTTCCCGTTTCCGAAACGTTTCCGGGACGGGCACGGCACCCCGAGGGGCGTTTCCGTGCAACATAGCCTGACCATCTATCTCTAAAATTTGGCAGTTTTTGTTCTCAGATCTTGGTAGTGACTTGGGTAACCAATGTAATGTAGTCACTGAATTGCAAACATTTTAAGTATTAGCTTATTTTGTCGGTCTTATGGGTTTATTTGACCTAGAAAAACTCACCAGCTCATATTTTTTTGGCTTATTAGGTTGTTAAGATTAGCTTATGGCTTACACGATAAGTTAAAGTTTATAGGCTGATAAGCAGAAAAAAAGCGAGCTTATGAGTTTTCACAAATTGTTTACTATTATTGCTGTGTATATAATTCTTGGTTCTTTTTTGCAGTTGATCGCGCTCACGTATCTAATATCGTGAATGCTACTACAACTCCATATCGGTATATTTTCACACTATTTATGTCTTTTTTATGCAAAATTGTACAATTAAATAACTGTTGTATGTTTTACCAATGATAGACATAGGTATGGCTCTGGAAGTGAGACATCTATGCATCCTTCAAGAACCCCATTTCATCCATAAATGACTCCTATGAGAGATTCTGGAGGTTGGTTTTCAAAGCTTACATCGTAATTATATGGAGTGCACTTTTTTGATTATCTATTTTTCATGTTTAATGTATTTAATGCTTTCTCAGCGACTCCTATTCATGATGGCATGAGGACAACGCCTACGCGTGACAGAGCATGGAGTCCATACATACCAATGAGTCCACCAAGGTTAGCCGTCGAGTATGAGCTCACAGTCTTTTGAGATCCATGATAAAATGGCGTGAGGCTTAATTTAGACGGTAGGATTCATGATACTACGGTCGTGCTTCGTCCGTTTCAGGTTTGCATATTTCGTAATGTGTGTCACGTAGTTTTGTTATATGTTATTCAAATATAACGTTTTAAGCCTTTTCTCCTATAGGTTGTTATTACTAATCTTAGCTCAGTAGAAGAACATGATTCGAAGTAATAGGAAAGAAATAGAAGAAATGTCACCGTCTAGATCAGACGGCATGGATTTGAAGAAGGAAACTTAACTGAGCAAATCATATTGCACATTCCTGCAGGACTTGGGGTGAGACTTAAAGTGTAAGTTCTGCACTCCTTAGGTGGTTGTATGATAATTGTTTTGTATTTCTGTATGAGATGATCACATAATGATTGCTAATTTCAGATTGTTTTTGTTGCTGCAAAAGTAAAGAGTGTTTGGATCAGGTTATAACATAAACAAGGAGTGTTCAGATTGTTGGTTTACAAGTGAGTTGATTACGGCCCCGGTTTTAATAATATCAGTGAGATCATTAACATTTTACATATTTCTAAAAAAAATTCTCTTGATAAATGTTTCTGATGGTGCTGATTGTATTAATTTATTGTTGTTAATAACATAGCTCAAATTATAATAAAAAGTTCTTATGGCTCTTATTATACAGGAATGTGCAAGCCCCTTTGAACACTGTGATATTGTAACCTCGACTACTCATAAAAGTCTATGTGACCCCAGAGGAGGGATTATTTTCTGCCGAATAGGTTTAAATCAATAAGAGGTGATGGTAGTGACAAGTATGACTCTAAAGAGAAGATAAATTTTGCGGTATGTTCTGCACTTCAAGGTGGACCACATAGTAATCATATCGCAGCCTTTTCAATTGCTCTCAAACAGGTGGCTACCCCTGAATACACTGCATATATGCAACAAGTAAAGAAAAATGCTCAAGCTTTATAAAGAAAACCTTTATATCATGGTAGTCTATGAACTTTCAACCCGTTTGTTTACTTAATCGACGGTGCAGCTTCGTTGTGAGATGATTATGCAAATAATCCAGGTAAATAATGCCTTCTCATTACTATTATGGATAAACTATTTGGTTGACTATTATGGGGGACATGTATATATTCGTGATTCTATTTCGGTGATGGGTGAACTTCAAGAGATAGGGAAGGCCATTGGTTGGCGTTTAATGCGAGATACATCTGAGGGGCCTCGTGCAAGTTACAGAATCCTGATATGTGATAAGCGCCTTAGGTAAACAAAATCTGACAAAGCTGAGCAATCTTGACTTGTGAAGCAATACATATGAGCATATCCACCAATGCATGCTCTTCTCTGACATAAGGACAAATGTTTTTTATTCTTTTGTACTTCGGTTTTAACACTTCTATAAGTAACCTGTACATCTCTGTTAGTGGTTACACTCTGTAAAATTTATATTTAGGATCATCTCCTCTATGAATAGCTTACGCTGATGGTTTTAGTAAGTGAAATTATTTTTTGTATGTGTCCTATCAGTTTCATTAAGTTAGCTAATCTTATTGAGGTTTTGAGTATACAAGTTTTTTTTATCAATTCATTTAACATTCTTTGAGTTCGGTTTTCTTTAGGAGTAGATGTGTACCAGCTATCGATATTACCACCTACATTTCTTTGCAGTGCTTTACATTAAACTAAAGTGGAAACCTGAACTGACATGTGCAGTCCTCTCCTCCATTCAAACATAGCAAATTCGTGTAAAACAATGTTTTTCAGCTTCTAACTGAACGTGACGATCATTATTTTTTAAAAAGAAAATCGTACATGTTCATTAAAAATATATGAGAAACTATGAAAAAGTTAGAATGAAAATATCGAAATAAAGTTTAATTCACCTTTAATTTAGCATTGACACAATTAAACAATTATATTCATTCATTTAAAAAAAATCAACTTTTCTTTTTAAAAAAAATATCTCTCGTTAAACACCAAAAAGTAGACCATTAGAACGAGATTAAATCATCCTTTCAACGATGACACATGTATATATATTTTTAACGGACCTTTTTTTTTTCAATCACGGCTAAAAAATTTGTTTTGCGTAACGATTAACGGTTTGTAAAATATTTAATTTTTTCTAAAAATGATGAAACTGGGTTTTTGTTAAATGAAAAACATGGATTGCTGTGATTTATTGATTGAGTCGATGCTAAAAAAAGTAGTTCTACGAAGTGCAAAAATCATCCATGTGCTATGTCGAAAAATCAAATTACATCATTCGTTAGTTTTTTGGACACCAACCATCCCTCCGTTAGTGAACGGTGCATCATACATCCGTCTGGACGGATAGTGCAAATGATTTTCTCGTTAAAAATTAACAAGGTCTAATAAGGAGGATATTTTTTTACAGGGATGTACGATAAACCTTATCATTTTGTTTAAAAAATTTCAAAAAATGTTTTTATCTAAATAGTAAGTTTTTTGGGAGAAAAAAATCCTATTTATTTATAAACTTTTTTTTAGGAAATATTTTTTTTTTTCGAAACAAGTTATTTAAAAAAAAGTTTTAATTTTTTTTTGAAACAAGGTATTCTTAAAAAAAAAAATTTTTTTAACAGTTTGTTTCGAAAAAAAATTATTTTCGAAGAAAAATTAAACCTTAAAAAAAATATTTAAAAAAAAATATTTTTTTTCGAAAATCTTTTTACCCAATTTTTTTTAAAGTCTTTTCGAAAATAATTTTTTTTAAGTTTAATATATTTCAAAAATATTGTATTAAACAATTTTTTTTGAAACAAGTTATTTGTTTTATAAATTTAGTTTTTTTTCGAAACAAACTTTAAAAAAAAAATTGTTTTTTAAAATAACTTGTTTCGAAAAAATTATTTTCGGAAAAAAGTTTTTAAAGAAGTATGATTTTTTTGGAAAAAACTTATTTTTTTAGATAAAAATATTTTTTCGATTTTTTTTAAAATGATTAAGGTTCACCATACATCTCTATAAAAGGAAAAAGACAAGAATACTATCCCTTTTAAACCTTGTTAATTCTTAACGAGAAAATCATTTGCACCATCCGTCCAAAGAGATGTATGATGCACCGTTCAATAACGGAGGAATGACTGAAGTCCAAAAAACTAACGAATGATGTAATTCGATTTTTCGACATAGCACGTGGATGATTTTTGCACTTCAGTCATTGAAAAAACAAAAAAATTATATAATTCTTACTTCTCATTCATCCCATTTCATTCCTTTCCAAAAACAAAGAATTCCTCTTTCATTCATTTATTTCCATAACCTTTCTTTTTACATAATTTTTGAGAACACAAACATTTTATGATTTACTTTCCTTCCTTTCATTTTATAGAAAGGTATTGCGTACATTAAGCAATATTCGTGAAAGTAAATTTGTTTCGACTAATATAATTATGTGACTCACCTATATTAGCATTACAAATACTAAAATTTTCAAAATATTATATTTGTCTAAGTTTTTTAAAACAAAAACGAGGCCCACTGAAAAAGATAGATAAATACACAAATGTACTTAAAAAACCCGCCCATATTAGTAAAACGAAAGATTTAAATGGGACTAAACAAGTCCGTTGGATGAGCAAAAAACTAAATTTTTTAAAAAAAACTTAATTAACATTAATTTTACTAAAAACGAGTCCCACAACAAAAAAAATACACAAACATGCTCTACAGAAAAACTAATGAAACGACCCGCCCGTTGGACGGGTTACGACGCTAGTATATATATATATATATATATATATATATATATATATATATATATATATATATATATATATATATATATATATATATATATATATATATATATACTAGCATGGACCCGCGCAATGCGGCGGCGAGTACTCATAATCATTTTTTGAAACTAACAATTATTAATCTTTTATCTATTAAGTTTGTATTGTTAAAGTTGTAAAAAATCGAAAAAAACCTCTAAGTTTCAAAAAAATTAATAGTTAATAAAAATATAGCAAAATGGATATTATTGAATAAAAGAGCATAAAATTTTAGAAAATATGGTGAAATTAGATTATAAAAATAATAAATAAATAAAAAGATTTTTCAATTTTAAAAGAAAAAATATTATTTAAGTAGGTTCTTACAAAAGTTTGTTACAAAAGGTTGTTAGAAAGGGTTATAGTATATAATGTTGATGAATATATCAACAACTTGCTTTATTTAGTAAGAAAAAAAGTCTGAATTTTCAGTCTTGCTATTTTAAGAAGGTCCCAAATACTTTATAAAGTAGTATATATATATATATATATATATATATATATATATATATATATATATATATATATATATATATATATATATATATATATATATATATACATAGGGGAACTTTATTTACAGAACCCTTCTTAGTAACAGAACTTGCAGAACCCTTATTAACCAATCAGAATTTAATTAATTAATTTTTCATTTATTTACTATTTTTAATTTGTAAGGGACAAGATTGGTATTTAACATATTGCACATTATATTTAATAATTACAAATTAATTTTGGCTAAATATCAAGAAAGATACACGTTTCATTTTTTAATTTTATTCTTAATTATTTTCATTATGAATCGTATTGTATGTTCAGTTTGCGGACTAGGACATATATGTTTCTACTCAAATATACTGTATGTTTGTCTGGATACACATAAATTTCATATGACATTATTAAAAGCTTAAATTAACATTTATCCTTAAAAAATATTCATCACCTTTATCTTTTAAAAAACATATATGTGTTTACACAATAACATATATGTTTATACAATAACATGAACTGATAACATACTTGTTTTTAAAACATGCATGTTTTTTTTTAATAAAACATGTATGTTTTTAATAAAAACATGTATGTTTTTAATAAAAACATGTATGTTTTTAATAAAAACATGTATGTTTTTAATAAAAACATGTATGTTTTTAATAAAAACATGTATGTTTCTAAACTACAAACATACTTGTAATAAAATAATACATTCAACTTAAAAAAAAAATCCTCAAAGTAATCTTCAACCACGGGTTGTGGTCCTCATCAATTCCATCCCCAATTACGTTTACACAATAACATATATGTTTATACAATAACATGAACTGATAACATACTTATTTTTTAAAACATGCATGTTTTTAAAAAAACATGTATGTTTTTAATAAAAAAACATAAAACATGCATGTTTTAAAAAAAACATGTATGTTTTTAATAAAAACATGTATGTTTTTATAAAAATATGTATGTTTCTAAACTACAAACATATTTGTAATAAAATAATACATTCAACTTTTAAAAAAATTCTCAAAGTAATCTTCAACCACGGGCTGTGGTCCTCATCAATTCCATCCCCAATTATGTATGTTTCTACAAAGATTTAATCTTCTCTGGTGACAACCATCATCCGCCGCCGCCGCCTAATCATTGTCGCCGCCACAATTCGTCTAGAAAAAAAACCGTTCACCTTATCTTTTCCGATGATTACCTTCTAACACATCGTGATCTATCGACTGGTATTATGGAATAATTTAATCAAATTGGTTCGTGATACCGGTTACATAGATCGGACTTCAAGTGTATCACCAGATCTTGTTATTTTCATTAGTAAAGGGTCGAGAAAAAGTGGATGGTGGGTCGTTGATACATGAGGACGCGGTATATTTATACCTGTGATATATGTTTTTCTGATTGAGAGATACATCAGTGGTTTTTGGTGAAGAGGAAGAGAATACATCTCAGATCCGTGGAAAAATAAAATAAATGGGCTAATTTATGGGTGGGGTCCTATAATTATGGAATAATTTAATTCCTATGTTACCCTTGATTTAATTTCTGTATTTTAAGTAAATTATTTTTTATTTTCAAAAATGCCATTTTGCATTGATGTGTTATACATTATGCATTAATAGTAGTAAAAAAGATGGTTCTGCAAGTTCTGTCACTTAAATGAGTTCTATAAACAAAGTTACACTATATACATACATATATATATATATATATATATATATATATATATATATATATATATATATATATATATATATATATATATATATATATATATATAGGGGGACTTTATTTACATAACTCATCTTAGTGACAGAACTTGCAGAACTCTTGTTTTTGAAGGCAAACATGTATGTTTGAAGGCTTACATGTATGTTTATGAAAGCGAACATGTATGTTTTTATATCAGTGCACATACATGCATGCGCGCTTTCAAAAAATGTATGTTTTTGAATGCGTGCACATACATGCATGCACGCCCTCAAACATGTATGTTTTTGGATATCTTTTTTTAATTTTATTTAATTTTGACAAAAAGAACTTCAAATATGCTTCGTGAATACATATATTCTCTAAAAACATACATGTACCTTCAAACATACATGTTTGCCTTCAAATATATATATATATATATATATATATATATATATATATATATATATATATATATATATATATATATATATATATATATATATATATACTAGTGGCAAAACCCGTCCGATGGACGGGTATAACTTCTAATTGTCGTTTAAGTTTTTTATTTGGTAAATATTTGTTTATAAATTTATTTTCTAGTATAAGTGGCTTCTTATGCATTATTAGTCGGCATGACTTGTATTTGTTGTTTAAATTTTTTATTTACAAAAATAATTTTTTGTAAGTTTTTTATTTGGGCAATTATTTGTCTGTATTTTTTAAGCATAGTATTGATTATTCAATGCTTTTTTTTAGTATAAATGTTTTTAATGCATAGTATTGATTATTCAAGGCTCTTAAGTGCTTCGCGCCGCCTCGTTTCCCCCCTTGCTTGTGAGTATTTTGAGATTGAAGGCTAATCGAGGGTTTTGCCGCCCAAAGTATTATTACGTATAATATATTTGCTTGGTTTTCTTTGTGATTAAACCCTCTTGAACAATTTGGTTCTCACCAAAGTTCTAAAGTCATTCGAAGGCGTTCACTCCACGTGATCGTTTTCATTCCTTTGAGGCTTCTTTAATCAAGAGTTTGATTCGAGGAGAGATTTGGTAGATTGTTGTCTACGAAGATACACCAAAATCCAAAAAAATTAAATACAATAAAAAACACAAAAAAATTGAAAATTCACAAAACACCCAAAAAGAATCTTCTTTGCTCACCTCCCATTCTTCGTGAAGTTTATGATCACTCGTAATCAAGCAAAACGAGCTCGTAAACGTCTTCAAAAGCAAGCCAATCAAGAGACGTTGATTGAAGAACAACCTCCAATTGTTGAACCTATTGTAGAACAAGAAGTCGTCATGGCTAATCGTACTGTGATGGAGTTTCTACAAGCACCCACCGAGGGTTTTGGAGAGGCCATTTTGATTCCCGCCATCCTTGCGGAGAATTTCGAGATTAAGACGGGTTTAATGTCGATGTTGCAAGCAAATAAGTTTAGAGGTCATGAGAAAGACAACCCGCATTATCACATTAGGAATTTTAATCGTCTCACCGCTACTAGCAAGTTTAAGGATGTTCCACATGACGCCATTAAGATGATGTTGTTTCCATACTCGTTAGATGGACCCGCAAAAATTTGGCTTGAGAAAGAACCGCCAAATTCCATTTTGACATGGGGTGATCTCGTTTCTAAGTTTGTGAACAAGTTTTTTCCACCATCTAAAACAACACATTTGAAAAATGAGATTTCACGATTTGTGCAAAGAAATAATGAAAGTTTTTCAATGGCATGGGAACGCTTTAAAGAAATGTTACATGAATGTCCACACCATGATTTTTCGGAATTGCATCAAATTGATACTTTTTATAATGGGCTTAATGATCATGAACGAGATTACTTGAATGCCGCCGCGGGTGGTAATTTTTTGTGCAAAACGACCGATGAGGCTTTAAAGATTATCAAGAATAGATCTAAGGTTTATAGCCCTTGTAACACACCGAGTGTTGCCAATTTGGGTTCGTCATCGTCGTCATCGTCTCGTAGCATTAATGCCTTACATGATGTAGCTAATGAGGAAAATCGGTTTTTTGATAGATTTTCTAATCTTATGTCCCATTGGAAAGCTCAAGAAGCTTCAAATTCCGCTTCGGTTAAAGCGGTTGCTAAGAGTTGTTTGTCGTGTGGTGGAGCTCATGATCTTTCCGAGTGCATTACCGCGGATGGTAACACTTCGAGTGCTTATGTAGCAACGGGAACTTACAACCAAAACGGCCAAGGTTCCCGCCCAAATCAAGCTCCACCAAATCAAAATGCTAATAACTATCGAAACAACACCCAAGGTGGTAATTACCAAGGCAATTCACGTAACTATAACAAAGGGAATTATCAAAGTGGGAATGGACAAGTCACTAATCAAAACCAAAACCGTGATTTTCAAAACACTACACAAGGTTTTCAAAATGCTCACACTAAAAATCTTCAAGGAGAATTTTTGGATTATGCTAAAGCAAATGATGCTAAATTTGATAACATGCAACGTGAGATGATTAGCTTAAGATCCGAGTTGAAAAACGAGCTTAAAAATGAACTTGCTAATGAACTTAAGACTCATGCTAACAAAATGGAAGGAAATGTCCAACGTCTTCAACAAAACCAACAAAAGATGGAATTACGACAACATGAGATTAAACAAGAGTTGTTAAAAGCGGATTCTAGGCAATCAAAATTTAAGGACCGAATGGCTAAGATGTTTGAAGCAATCATGTGTAAACCCTCTTCCTCGGGTGGTCTTCCTAGTGATACCATTGCAAACCCGAAGGGAGAAATGAAGGTTATTACTACACGAAGTGGTAAAACTTTCAAAGAACCAATCTCTCGTCCAAGTACTTCTACGGAGAAGGAAATCGAGAAAGAACCCGAGGTGATGGTCGAAAAGGAGCACATTACAATCCCACGAAGTACCGCTCAAACCACACCTACGGTTGAACCAATACCAATTGTGGAACCCGAGATTCCAAGGCCGTTTCCTAATGTCCAACCCACACCACCCTTACCTTACCCTTCGAGACGAAACAAAGAGAAATTGCAAGAACGTAACAAACAACAAATCGAGCTTTTTATAAAAATGTTTCAACAAGTGCATTTTGATGTAAGTTTAGCCGACGCGTTGTTGTATATGCCTCGTTTCGCTTCCACTTTTAAAAGTATGATGAGCGATAAGGAAAAGCTTTCAAAGCTTGCTAATTGTTCTTCAGTTTATCTTAACCGCATACCGGAAAACGTTGGTGACCCTGGAAAGTTTCTCATTCCTTGTGACATACAAGATATGAAAGAATGCCTCGCCTTGGCCGATCTTGGTGCGAGCATTATATATATATATATATATATATATATATATATATATATATATATATATATATATATATATATATATATATATATATATATATATATATATATATATATATATATATATATATATATATATATATATATATATATATATATATATATATATATATATATATATATATATATATATATATATATATATATATATATATATATATATATATATATATATATATATATATATATATATATAGTGGAGTGCTATATGCATAACCACTTTTTTGGTACATAACCTACAGAACCATCATTTTACTTTTAGTAATGCATGGTGTACATCGTATTAATGCAAGATGGCAGTTCTGAAATTATGATGTAGTCATTTTAAAATAAATAACTAAATAAAGGGTAAATATGGAATTTTGTAACTCCTTAAAAAATGCTAGAAATTACGTGAGTTCATCTAAACCTATTCCATACCTAAACAAAACTTCTGACCCTCTCTCATTAGATCTCAGAAAAATAACTCACCAGACGATTCTTATATTCGGTTTTGATTAACAAAACGAGTTCTTAAATCACTAATCGACATTTATTCTCATGGAGTGCTAAGTTACGATTTGAATTTGATTCGTGTTTTCAGATTCGGTCATGGTGAGATGGATGAAATATAACAACGATTGTCAAATCCATCCCATTCAAATAAAGTTTACTAGTATGTTGTTATTGGTGTGACTTCTCATCGGGTATGTTTTCTATGTTATTATATCTCTTAATAATTGTTGTGAATAAATTTTTGTGATTTCTGTTCTTGTTCTATAAACTTTTTTCCGTCTGTTGTTATGGGTTTGAAAATAACTTTTACATTTTTTGTATAAAGAGTTAATCCTTTCTGTCTAATTGAAAAAAATGATTAAAAAAATGACTATCTATCTTATTATTTGATGTTAATAAATTGTAGATGTGAAAAAGTGAGGTTGAAAATTACTTAATATTATGATAGGGTTTGAAGGATTAAGAATTATTAAATGCTAAAATATTGAATTGACCGAGTTGGTTTTCTGTTTGGTTAAGATCTGATAGTCGATAGATATTATTTAAATGCTTTTAGTGATACTTTCTCAGTAGAGAGAATTGAAGCTACGGTGCTAGTAGTATAGATGAATATGCTTGCCAATCGAATAATACATGTCTTAGCATTACAAGGGCAACTCGTGGGGTACCGCTAAATGACCTTCAGAGGTAATTATACATTGATTTTACTTTTGTAGATACATGTAGGAGCATGTGACTATTTATTCTATAAACTTTTTTTAACAGTATTCTATGAACTAAAATATTCTAAAATACAAATGATTACTAGTAGTAAATTAAATCGTTAAGTTAGCATTTGATGTAAAAAGAGGAAAATTTGACTCACTCAGTTAATTTTCTATATAAAAGATAGTACTTTTATATAGTGAAAGATATGATGTTAAAGTTTGCTGGCAAAAACCACAAACTGGTCACATGTGGATATTACTATCACCATGATATAGCTTTATCATATACTATATTTTTTTGTTCAAAGTATTATTTTATCAAACTACATTTACATTTTAATTTGAGATAACTAATTTTATGTTTGTTTTGCAGTTGTTTTCGTGCAGATATGTGATGAAGATCATCGATGGATACCTTTGTGTTTTTAGGTGCCGTACATATATGTTTTTGAAGCCGTACATATATGTTTTTTAGCTGTACATGTATGTTTTTTAAGCTGTACATGTATGTTTTTGAAGCCGTACATGTATGTTTTCGAAGCCATTCATATATGTCGTGCATATATCTTCTCGAAGTCGTGCCTGATTTTTCTTCAAAGAGTGCACACGTAATTTAAAATCTTTTGCATTTATATTTAACAATCTATATTTGTATTTGAATTTTACTTTAATTGATATCAATTTTTGTGTATTCTAATTTTTTATATGTTATAAAGTTTGAAGATCATGAATGTAATTCTTTGTTTCGAACGTGATATATCTTAAAAAACATAGTAATTATCATTATAAGTAAATGATATTCTGGACAAAAAACTGTATGAAAGAAATCTATATAAAATGATATTTTAATATTTAAAAACAACATGTATGCACTTTTTTTAAAACTTGTAACATTGAAAAAAGTTAAAACTACCAAAAAAAATGTGTGAAAATTAAGCATTTAGAAAACATTTTTTTTGTTTTAAAGTTAAAAAGAAAATAGTCAAAATTTGTGAGGAACTAAAATACCTATTTTTCCCCTAATTTAATTTATTTTTCTAAAATGAGTATTATATATTTTCAAATTTGCCATTATGCATCAATATAATGTACATCATGCATTATTAGGAATAAAAAGTTGGTTCTGTAAGTCCTTTACCCAAAAAGTGGTTCTGTATATAGCGTGCCCCTATATATATATATATATATATATATACTAGTGTCGTAACCCGCCCAACGGGCGGGGTCGCTTTTTTTCTTGTTCAGAAGGGTTTATTGTTGTGCGTTTTTAGTTTTTTGAATTTGTAATTTAACCTTTTGTATATTTTAGTTATTTTTTACGCTTAATTAACGTTTGTTTGTGGTCAACGGGCGGGATTGTTTTCTTTGCATAATATGAACGAACCATTGACGATGAACCGGTGACTCGGTAGGGTTGACCCAATGATCAGTCTCCTTACCCGGTGACTTAACCGGATTAACCCGGTGGTGAAACCGTATCCTGATATATTGCTATAATATGATTCTTAAACTTATGTTAAAGATATTTTAAAAGATTTAAAACCAAATCCGAATTTTAAAAAAAATATTTCGAAATTAATAAAAAAGTTTCATGTCTAAACCTCACAAACATGCATTAATGAAAACAACAACCTTTACACTCCGATAAACCTTAAAAAGAATATCAAATTTCACAAAAACAGCGTTATGTTATCAAATATTGCCGAAAACTTAAAAATTCGGACAAAAACATAAAAAATCGGACGAAAACATAAAAACACTGAGATAAACGTAAAACAACTGATGTAAACGTAAAAATACTGATGAAAACGGACTAATCGAAGAAAAAAACTTAAAAATAATGACGAAAACGTAAAAAACTGATAAGAACATGAAAAACTATCCAAGGTATAGAAATATCTGACGAAGACATAAAAAACTGACAAAAAAGTAAAAAAAACCAGCGAAAACGTGAAAAACGAAGAAACGTAAAGAAAACTGACAAAAACGTGAGAAGTTGTCGAAACGTAAATTCTTTGAAAAAAACGTTAAAAAGTGACGAACGTGTAAAATAGGGTTAGAAATAGATATGCGAAATATTTTATTTTTATTAGGGAAAAGAAATAGAAAGGTAATATGGGGTATTCTAGTTTTTATATAATATTAGAAAATAAAAATTTCATGATTTTTGAAAAATATTGAATTTTTTTTTGAAATAAACATGTTTTTAATCCAAAATATAGAAAATAAAAAATTTAGAAAATAAACATGTTTTTTTATAGTTTACGCTAAAACATAATTTAAAATGTACAATATTTTTATATATATTGTTTTGTGATTTGATATGTTTTATTGAATGAATAATAGTTCTTTGTTGTGGTTTGTGTATTTTCTTTTGTCTTTTTTAATTTGTAATTTAATGTTTAGTATATCTTTGTTATAGTTTACGTCAAAATAAGTTTTGCTAAAATAAGTTTTATATATAATTTAAAATATACAATTATTTTTTATTTTTTATATTGTTTTATGATTAAATGTATTTTATTGAATGAATACATATTTCTTTGTTGAAGTTGTGTATGATTTTGTAGCGATGTGTGTCAAATCGCACATAAAAACATTATCAAAATATCCTCGAAATAGACCAATAAGGCTTAAATATGCTAAATATAAGTAAAAATATGTTTTTATACTTTATTGAGTCTTGAAGATACAAAATATATAAAATGAATTAAAAATGGTGATTTTCGATGCGTTTTGTCGATGTTTGCACGTTTTTTGAGATGCAAATGGGGTTTATATTTAATCACATGCACACCATTGAAAAGAGCACGAGATTACGATTCCAAAGGTACTTTTATTTTTCATTGGGGCCATACGATGCATCTTTTATAGGTCGGATAAATCTATGTATTATATAAGCCCAACACAAGCCAAAAGAAACTATCTTTAAATATATAGGTTTGCATAGTTATAATTAAAACTATGCATAGCACAGTTGGTAAATTGTGTGGTGCTAAGTTTTGAGGGAGGAGACCAAGGTTCAAATCTTGTTAGTGGCACTTTTTGTCATTAATTAATTTCAACCGTTTCATGTCTAACCCGGTCCAAAAAACCTCCGACTCGGTTCAAATTAAACATGACCTGAAGTCTGATCCGGTTCAGATCAGACCTGGCTTAGCCCAAAATTGAACCGGACCGGTTTAGTTTCGACTCGGCCCAAACGTGAACCAGATCGGTCCTGACCCGGCTCGGCCCAAAATGGAACCAGATCGGCCCCTGACCCGGCTTGGCCCAAAATTGAGCCGGACCAGTACTGATCCGACTCAGCCCAGATTTGTCCGGACCGGTACAGACCATGCTTGGCCCAGACATGAACCGGACCGGTCTAGAACATTAAAATGCGCCTCCAA
>JANFOE010001796.1:0-86678 GCA_025667525.1 Glebionis coronaria | reverse complement strand
GTTCTATCTCAAAATAATAGGCAAACCTACTAAATTTCAGGAAATTTTTAGAAAACATACATGCCTTACGAACAATATCCCCTTCCAACACTCTCTATGGCACGTTATGTGCCGATATCCATAAATTTCACAAATCTCCATTCATCTCCCTTGGCACTCCTATAGACCTCATGACCACATTAGTTCGTCTACGAACCTCTTTCCTCCCCACTAAGGGTATTCCGACCGTTCTCTCATGGTCACCTACTTAAGCGTGTAGGCGCGACCAAGTCTTTCATATGACTACCTCAACGCTCCCGAACAATACGAAACCAAAAACTACATCCTGATTCCATCAGATACGATCAACGAATCAAACAAACGGATAACTAACGACATTTCACGTGCACCAGTTAAAACAAGTCAAAACCATGAGACTCAAAAGAAAACTCAAACCCAAAACGTGTATCAATTCAAAATGACCCATGACAACAAAAAATAATCCAAGAAACACCCAATGGCAACCAAAACATATTACGCCCCGCGACATATTATTTAAACCGTGCAAAAGATCGACTTTTCCAAATACTTACTAGTAAATCCCAAAAAAATCTCAATTTATTTCAAAAGATTGTTTGAGCCAAAAATCCGATATTCCATAACACACACACATATATATATATATATATATATATATATATATATATATATATATATATACATATATATATATATATATATATATATATATATATATATATATATATATATATATATATATATATATATATATATATATATATATATATATATATATATATATATATATATATATTTTATTACCTCCTATATCTATGTGACTCAAACAATCTACAAACAACCCTCTTGACGAACTCAAAACTCAACTCAAAACTAGGTATCCCGTGCATCCCAAATCTTAAAAATAAACTACTATTCAAACTCAACCTTACCCGACACTTGTACAATTCATTTCAGCCAAGATACTGACCTCCCATGACTTACATTCTGAATATTTGAAAAATACGATCCGAGTACATAATTTTAGGCTTTTGAATCATCCAAAAATCTCTAAAAACGAACAAGTTATGACCAAATCAGTTTTATACTAGTTGTTTTTAAAAACTAAAGAATAAACTTAGTGATTAATGCAATCCTTTTAAATGAAAGATATAATTGTATGTGTAACCTTCATAAACTCAATTTAACCTCGTATTAATAATTATAAATGACGTGAATCGGTTAAACCCAATTATATAAACTATGTAAGTAGAAAGAAATTTTTCTTCGCTTTATTTTAAAGAAAGTCTTTTAGAATTTGAAATATATAAGTGTTGATTAAAAAGAAATCTTATGTTACATCTTGTTTCAAACACGACTCCAACACCTTACCCTTATTTTACCGAATACAACCAACCATCTAACTCAATATATACCGACCAAAAGAAATGCAAGACCCAACATCAAAGATTTCATTATCTCAAAAGAAATCCCAAGTTATTTCAATAGACTTGAAACCAAAAACACAATTTTAAAACGTACATGTGAAATACGAAACTCAAAGAATACGCTACAAGACACACTTCAAAAGATTCGAAACGTCGTACGAACTCCAACAAACTCCCGCACCATAAAACACGAACAAACACAAGGTACGTTCAAGTTATAATAACTAGTGAACGACCATATACCATAACCTAACACGTAGTAGTATATATACATCCGCATATATATACCTATTAAATCTCCCAAAACATACTCGTTATCATACATATCAAGTCGATCGCGTCATACACTCGTTTTTTCATACGAGTAACCACCTTTTCACCATCTCACCATGCCACAACAAGGCACAAAACTCATTACCAAAACCAAACCATATCGTGTGACCCCATAATCACACAACACAACTATAATCCAAAACATATAACACAAAAAGAACAATAGCCATATCGTAGGCAGCCGTTACATAAACCCATATATTATACGTATACCCAAATTCTACATCTCATAATATACAAGCATGTACTAACCCTCTTTCATGCAATCATACATGAGAACCCAATGAAGTTGTGGTACTTGTATAACTATGTTGGCCACCATACTTATACAATTACCCTTCCCCCAATGCACTCCCTCCTATGATGACACTTATAAGAATCAATACAACATATAACACATAAATCCATCTACTCACATAAGCTCATAACCACATAAACAATAAAGTCCAAAACTCCATCTATTAACATAACATAGTAATACTCTTGAAATACGTGAATCCATAGTCTAGCTAAAACAGCATAGACTAAATCCAAAACGAAAACATAATCAGTTATAAGTCATGTCGCCCGTAAGAGTGGAAACAGCTTAAAACCCTTCATATCTACCTACTCCTAGTAACTTGAATCACCACAAGATTCTTAGGGAACATGACTTAAACATCAAAAGAAAATAACATACCTCAGATATGTAAAATAACTCGATAAAAGATAGAAACTACCTTGTACTAAATATGTACTATAATGTACAATTTAAGCAAAATACAACAGTGACTAGCGTGGACGATTATGATTCAACCCGCACTAGTCACAAACCCGAAAAGAAAATAACATGTGACTAAGTATGAACATACTATGGTTCAATTCATACTAGTCAAAACATCGCAATAAATAACATCCAAACACATCAATTATTATAAAATGCACACATACTCCTATGACGCCTATATGCAGGGAACCTTAAGCTATAGACTAGGCTACACGACTAGGTAACCTAATTCTCTATAACCTGTCTCTAATACCATTCTGTCACACCCCACCATGGCGGAATATGGGGTGCGACGTATGGATATCATCACAACATGGCGTGTCTATAGAGATAACTATATGAATTAAGAAATGTCATAAAATGGTGACACAAAAGTCATGACAATATCTCAACAAATGCAGGAGTCTAGGTAAGTAGGTAACAGTCCTACCTCTCACCCAAGACAATCAAATATCACAAACAAAACAAACATATAGGTGCCAACAATATCACTTATAAAACAATCAAAAGAAACTAAGAAGGAACGGTGATCTCCTTCTATATGCAATCCTAAGGCATCCAAGTCTAGCCACTTCTATCCTCAAGCTTAAACACATTCACACCTGAAAGAGACACTAAAACACGTCAACATAAAGTTGGTGAGAGTCATAGGTTTAGACTCCAACGCCAAATCAGTTATAAGTTGTGAATAACAACCATTAACAAAAGAACATATGGACAATGTGCTACAATTTATTAACAGCTAACATTCAAGATCAATCATACCAAACCAAAATCCAAGGCCCACAGCCTTACCAAAAACCATGGTACCATAGATGATCACACTATATACCTATCCCAAGGCCACTACCTTGTCATTATCCATTGGTCCCATAGACGATCACGCTATGTACCTATCCCAATCCAAATCATACCCAAACAAGAATCACATAGCAGTTAATCACATAATGTACACACAAGTCCATCTCAAACCTTAAAAACATTCACAGCATCAATTTATAAATAACTCAACACAGTGTCTCTTCCATCCCATCTGGAAGTCAAAATCAATAGTAAACATGGGACTATGAAACTCACCTGATTGCTTCTTCAAAAGTCCTCGCACTAGCAACAAGCTAACAAACCAAAAACACACAATCAATACATGAACCAATCACTAAGATGGCTCATCAACCTATGATGGAAATCTAGCCTATTCCCATATAAATACCTCATTGATAAGCTCTAATCACCCCATTACCCTTCCCTAACAAGTCCTTAACTTGGTTAAGTTTAATAACTATCTCGTTCATATTTTACACAAAACAGTCCCAATTTTAGGTCCCCAAACTTTAAGTCAAACGTCCACTTAAACATACCTATGGTTTCTGTAAAAGAGATATTCATACCCTTACATATGTTAGCTAACACCTCCCACTTGTCCTAACCTTAAAGCTACTGTTAAGGCCCCGATATATATATATATATATATATATATATATATATATATATATATATATATATATATATATATATATATATATATATATATATATATATATATATATATATATATATATATATATATATATATATACTTTTGTCATTCCAGATTTCCTGATTTTAAACATACTAAAAGTTTGTTACAATTAAGGGGTCTTACCCTAAACCACAACCTTAGCCCAAGTTCAGATACTTACTACAATATATAAACCATCTCTCATGTTCGTGAGAAGATCCCAATGCAACCCTAAGTACCCCAAACAACCCAAAACTTAAAAAGAAAACAGGCTGATTACAAAACTGTTTTGACCTCCGACTATAATAACCTGTTTTTGACCCACTTCCCGACCTCCAATTTAGTTCTCGTTTCTTGCATTGGAAAGCCACTTCAATTTAGTTCTCGTTTCTTGCATTGTAACCTGTTATGAGGGGACATGAAAAAAATTTATGCCAATAAATCATGAGGAAAAAATTTTATGCATGAAAAACAGTGCATGAATGCGTAATGTAATTTATAAAAACCTTTATATATGTGAGGGGACGCCTATGGGTTGGTCCCAAAACAAAAGACATGGCGAGGGGACGCCTATGGGTCGGTCCCAAAGTTAAAATTTTCGATAAAAGCACATGCGACTAAATAGGGCCAGTCCTGTACCAACCATTACTTAGTCATAATCCCTGCAACAATGATACATGAAACATAAATAAATGAAACTTATCTGTCAAAACTTATCAAAAAAAAAATTTATGTGACTAATTATGAACTACTGGGGTTCAGTCCACATAGTTATAGTTCACGAGGAACATTATGCATGAAACAATGACACATAACTAAATATGAATGACGGTTGTCCATCCATATTAGTAAAACAATATCGATGAAAACATCAAGGTTAAAACCTCAAGGTGCTGAAAACGTCATGGTTAAAACAATAATGCGCTGAAAACATCAATACGTGGAATAACAAATGTTGGCTTAGGAAGCTCCTGGTGACTACCCACTAGTTACAGGTCAAGTTTTAGAGCCTACAGGTCGAAGCCTTGGCTCTGATACCATAATTGTAACACCCCATTTTGATAATGGAATGTCACGCGTAATTATGGCGTGTCATCAAAGAATACAAGGATAAATGTCTAAAACATTACATGACCATAGGGTAAACCGGAATCAAACATCGGTTCCCAAACATAAGCTCAAAACATAATAAAGCAAAAGAAATGAATGAAAGACTAAACAAGAATAAGTATATGAAGGCAAAAAGGAAAAGAAGTCTATGGCAGCTTCCATCCTATGCACGTCCTCCAAATGCTCGAGTCCTGGGTACCTGCCGTTTTGGGAACATGAAAGGAAAAACGGCTGAGCAATACGCTCAGTGCACGGATGTACAATAAAGCATGAATAGGATAAGCATATAACATATAACAGCGGAAGAAACTAAGTCCCGAGTAACCTGGTTAAGTCTTGATAAAACTGGTTTTATAGTTTGAAAAGCCTTATGTTTATCTTGTAAAAACTGTGTATCATATTTTACCATTAGCCAATATAGGTCATGAAAATCCACCGTGCATGAATACTTGGAGGGGTGACCTCATCATGCAAATTAGAGGGGCTGCCTTTAATTTAATATACTGGTTTTGGGTAGGAGGGATCAGCTCCTTGTGAAGGATGCAAGGCACACACCACATTCACCATGAAATCCTGACTGAAAACATGTAACTAGGATACACCCATACGCCCCACATGATAAATATAATATAAATGGCCAAAAGCTGAAGGGACGCCACGAGCAATCACTCCGCCGTGGTGAAGTCATAACATCAGTGCCTCTAATGTTATGGTTATGGTACCTCCATAACTAGGTGAAACTGGTCATGCATGTATATGGCTATAGGTATTCTAAATTAAACATAAGCAATTCAACACATAACTTATACTACGGGAAAACATTTGGCTGCATACGGGGAATCCTAATAAGGAAGAATGTCCATACTGAAAGGACGGGAATCCGTACCTTATGTCCAGTGAACGAAGAAGACGACTGAGAGGAATCCTACTTCCGTATCACTAATGCTACATGAATACATACGTGAATAAGTATCTGACTACTAAATACGTAACTGGTTTTATATCATGTCTTAGCTTATTTTATATGTTCATATCATGTTTTACTGTTTAAAGCCTTAAACTGTGTTTATCTTATATTCTGTCTATTCTGATTAAGTATTTCTGGTATTTCATGTATTATTATACTTATTGTGTGATAATAAGTAACTTTCTAAAAATAGCAGGTTTCCTAAAATAGAAAGTTTCCAAAAATAGAAAGTTTCCAAAAATAGAAAGTTTCTAGAAATAGAAAGTTTCCAAAAATAGAAAGTTTCCAAAAATAGAAAGTTTCCAAAAATAGAAAGTTTCCAAAAATAGAATTACTGCTTAAAATAGGTAAGTTTCTAAAAATAGAAAGTTTCCATAAATAGATTAGCTGCCTTATTTAAATAAGTATCCATAAATAGATTAGCTGCCTGAAATAAATAAGTTTCTAAAAATAGAAAGTTTCCATAAATAAATTAACTGCCTTATTTAAATAAGTTTCTAAAAATAGAAAGTTTCCATAATTAGATATAAGCTGGTTAAATAAGCTAAGTATATAAGCCTAAGTGTTTTCATGATTATTTCTAAGTCATATGATATAATATATAGTTTATTAATTATTTCATGTAATTAAAATAAACTATAAGTTAAGATATTTAATTAAGGTATAACATGTTTTTAATTAAATAAAGTTAAATACTTAGGTTAAAACATGTATTATTATTTATTAATAATATAACCTAAGTCATGTTATTTAATTAATTATAACCATGGTTTTTAAATAATTAATTAATTATAAGTCTAAAATATAAAATACTTAGGTTAATAATTTCATGATTTTAATAATTAATATAACCTAAGTCATGTTATTAAATTAATCATGTCATGTTCATTAATTTAATTTTAACATAAGATTATAAAAAAAATAATAATCTTAACATATACCGTGAACCGGATCTTGCCTAAGAACCATGAACCGGACATGAAATCGACACCATACCCCGAACCACATCAGGGTTCCCCTTGTCTTGTTGCTGCCGTGGGACCCACACCAACCAACCAGGACCATATGGTCTCGGTGGTGGTCAAATAGCCAAACCAAGACCCCCTCGGGTTCGGTTTAGGCGTCGGCCAAGAACAAACACCCCTAAAAACACCCTTTTTGATTTATTCCAAAACCAATTTCATGTTAGATCTATGTTTTTAATTAGGTTTTAAAAAAACACATCATGTTCATAATTATTTAAAAGATTAAATCAAAAGAAAAGGGTTAAAAGAATTACCGAATGCGTGGATCTAAACAACGATGAACAAACACGAACACTAGCAACAAATCCAAGACCAAAGATCAAATAAACACCCCTTTGGTGTGTTTGAGGGTGGCGGCCAAAAAGAAAAGAAGAGGAGGAGGAAGAACTTTTTAGGTTTTTGTAAAATCTTCTGTAAAAGTGAAAAATGAGTAGTGGTTTTTCCTTTTACCCTCTTTAGTGAAAATTGAGATGGGCTTGGCCCATATTTCCCTTGTAGCCGCGGGTAGGGGCCCCACATGGGGAACCCGTACCGTTTTCCGTGTCTCGATGTTTAGTTATTCGTTCGTGATTATTTGTGTTCGCGTTTAATGTGTTCTCGTTAAGTAATTATCGTGACCTAATATATTTATTTACGCTCGTAATAAATATATATACGTAATTAATAATAGTTCGTGATTTAGTTACGTTCATGATTTCATGATCGCATGTTCGTGATTAATTATTGTTTAAATAATTATTGCGTGTTCGTGCGTAATAAATACTTATCGTGTTCTAACACGTACGTAATACGTAAAATCCTAAACGTAATCGTACTATAAAAGGAAAGTTTTAATCTAGTACGTACGATCTTAAGGGTACTATTCATGGTAAAAGCATGCGGGTTTTACAACTCTTCCCCCCTAAAAAGAATAATTCGTCACCGAATTATAGATAACGTAACTGAAAGAGAAACATACCCGAATCAAACTGAGAGGGTATGTAAGATTAATGAACGTACAGGTGACACGGTAAAAAGGAACGTGGAATGTGACATGTCTTGAAAGGACATGTAACGTGACCTGACTGAAAGGACATATCTAATTGATGAGATAAAACGGATAAAAGTTCGGATGAACTTGTCCGTTTCCAAGTGGCCTCCCTCTTGGAACGGTTCCTTCGTAAGATCTTGACACAAATGATAAATCTTAGTCCTCCTGACCTTGACTTGGAATACGAAGAAATTCTTGGTTATCAACGGAAGGTAGATCCCCTAAATTCGATCAAGGAAAACAAGAGTTAACGTGTTAGGGTAAATGAAACGTTACGATGCAAGACAATCTGACTTAACTGATAATTAGAAACGATGCGCGAGACATAAAGAAACGTAGTACGTGAAAATTTTTGAACGTGATACGTGAAAAATTTTGAACGTGCTTCGTGGAGATATGGCGAGTGTAGTATGAGTAAACATATCGTGATCCATGATACGTGTAACATATCTTGATCATGATATGAGGAACTTGGAATGAACATGACATGTAAAACATATCGTGATCATAGAATATAATGGCGGTAACGCCAAACGCTACAAGGTGAGACGTGGAATATGACGTGAAACGTCTATCTGATGATGGAGAGTTATACTAAACTTGGGTTTGGTCTCTCAAGTTCTTGCAAAACTTCCTAGAACGAAATGAACGTAAAATCGTAAGCCCATATACGATCATGAACGTGAATAGTGTCATGAACGCGAGCGCGAAAGCAAGTCGTGGAATCAGAATGAAGACTTGAAGTAATTTAGGAGTACAATTGCGAATCTTTGTCTGACCCGATAGCTGAGGGATTACCAAGTGGTCGGATGAGCCTTGGCTGGAACATGTCCGATCAATCTGTTGGTTCTGCAATCCTTGCGGATGTAAGGATTCTGCAGACTTGATCAAACTGTTTGCAATAACCCAGATAGCATCCTGCTTCTTCTGAGTTTGCGTTAATCTGGTAACCAAAATCCGTAGATATCTTGTCCCATTTCAATTCATAATTTCAGATGATGAAAACATCCCAGTCTGTTGGTGTCCTATCTTAACCTGTTGGTATGACAGGTACTTAGATATGAACGTAACTGTATCTTGCTTCATAGAACTTGATACCTAGGAGTTTGCGAAACTCTGAGTTTCTGAATCTAGGCTCCTCCTAGCGTAGGATTTTCTAGAACACCTAATGTAGTGTGGGGTTCTCTCCTTTACGCATAAGCTGAGTCATGGTAAGATTGACCATAGAAACCCATGTGATTCAGTGTGTCACTGTAATCAACAGAATTGATATTGGAAAAAATTTCAAGGGTAGAATTTCTCTTGTCATAGAATTTGCAACATAGTGCAGATATGGTCTTCCTGTTCTTCTCTAGGCTTAGAGGAAATCAGGTTACCCTCAATGAAAACACTGATGAATTTGCTATGAGTTCATGGAAACTCATTCTTATAATGTCGTTGGAGCATTGATGAGACTAATTCAAAATCATAAATCTAGCATGACTGAGTCGTGTACGAATAGCAGTCATGGACATGTCCTGCTTTTTCACTCGTCACTGTTGGCAGCATGATCATGAGTTCGATCTTGGAAAAGTGATTAACACTATACGGTTGATTGGACATGTCGTCAATACGTGGAGGAGAATAACGGTCATGAATGGTGATTTGTTTAAGTCGACGGTAGTCGACACATAATCTCATGGTACCATCCTTCTCCTTGTAGGTTCTTCTGGAATGTATAGGAAGACTTTGGAATAATCAGCTGGCTATGCGTAAAAGAATTAAGTGGTCGTGTCTTACTGACAGCTAGAAAATTTCAGCGACCATGCCTAACAACGCACATGCTTGTAAGCATAGATAATTTGTACAGATTTTCCGATGGAAAATCAAGCTGAAAGTATTCAGGAGCCTGAACATTACTGTACATAATTATGAATCGTAGCATGGTGTACTGTTCATAGTCCATAATTAGGATAAAATTCAACTCGTGTCTGTCCGAGGAAATGCGTTTGCAGCTTGGATCTCATCATTAAGCTGAAGGAAAACCTTCGTATACGTGGGAATACGAAAGGCGTCCTTCATGGTTATGAATCATATGAAATTAGTGAAAGAAATAAAAGTGACATCAGCAACGCGACAGTTCTCACTGATGCGCCGATAATGGTATTGAAATTCTTGTGGCCTGATTAATACATGGCACAACAAAATGGATATACCCTTGGAGGGTACCCTGAATTTCTTAGAAATGTTCCATAGTTGGACGTGAGTCATGTGTCTTGACTCGTTTCTTGGAACTATAAGCATGACATATTTCTTGACTGGTGTCTTGACATGTGTCTTCAGAAAGTATACGTGAGACATGTGTCTTGACTGATGTCTTGACATGTGTCTGCAGAAAGTATACGTGAGACATGTGTCTTGACTGATGTCTTGACATGTGTCTTCAGAAAGTATACGTGAGACATGTGTCTTGACTGATGTCTTGACATGTGTCTCGAGACGTAAAACAATAGAACTACAATATTAGGTTATTATGCCAGACTTGGCGGATCGGTTGGACTACTGATCCTTTGTATGTCTGATCACGTCCGCGGTCGGAGCCTCGGTTGCGATTTCTAGGATAGTTTTTGTCATAGTAGTGGTTACTATCGTCCTGTCTGTCAGTTCCATAACGGTCATTCTCATGACCGTGATTCATGTAACTATTCAGCTGAGTGGCCGGCTGGTACCGGTTTGCACTCATATGGCTGAAATGACAGCCGAATGACGTGTGACATGTAACTAAGAATTAGGGACAATGATTGATGGAAATCGTCTGATGGTGAAGCATCTTCTCGTCCAATTGCTTTGCTCTAACGCCTTTGTCTTCGTCTTGTAGGATCTCCAGGTTGTGAACAGCATCCGCATCTCGTAGCGTCTCCGAACGTCAGCAGCATCAACCTTTAGTAACATCTCCAAGTTATGAGCGGTATCAACAACCTTGTAGAATATCAGCAATTGAACATACGCCTGAGATGATTTAGAATCAACTAGCGAATACTCGTGAAGTATTGCAAGGGAAATACACATGGATTAAGGTATGTGAAATACACATGGAATACGGTACATAGAGTACACACGAAATGCACACGAAATGATCGGTATGGGGTCGATCATTTATCATGATTTAAGGAAAGTATATCGGTTAAACGGTTAGGAAAACCATCATGATAACCTGGCAATGCCAGTATATACTTCATTTTGGTTGCATAGAGAAACGCTAAAGTGTGGTTACACAAAATTCAACGATGATTTTCCTAACAGCATGATCAATGAAAACCAACCATGACTATCATGAAAGCAGAATTCAATGAAATCCAACAATGTCTTGCGTGAAAGCATAAATAACAAAAGAGGCGTAAGACATAATCAACATGAAGACGGAATTATCATGAAGAAACATGAGCAATTCAACATGAAGGAGTGTATAACATAATCAGCATGAACTGAAGTTAACCATGACAATATGAAAACATACCTAACATAAAAACATATTATCTTATGAGGGGACATGAAAAAAATTTATGCCAATAAATCATGAGGAAAAAATTTTATGCATGAAAAACAGTGCATGAATGCGTAATGTAGTTTATAAAAACCTTTATATATGCGAGGGGACGCCTATGGGTCGGTCCCAAAACAAAGACATGGCGAGGGGACGCCTATGGGTCGGTCCCAAAGTTAATAGTTTCGATAAAAGCACATGCGACTAAATAGGGCCAGTCCTGTACCAACTATTACTTAGTCATAATCCCTGCAACAATGATACATGAAACATAAATAAATGAAACTTATCTGTCAAAACTTATGAGAAAAAAAAAATTATGTGACTAATTATGAACTACTGGGGTTCAGTCCACATAGTCACAGTTCACGAGGAACATTATGCATGAAACAATGACACATAACTAAATATGAATGACGGTTGTCCATCCATATTAGTAAAACAACATCGATGAAAACATCAAGGTTAAAACCTCAAGGTGCTGAAAACGTCATGGTTAAAACAACAATGCGCTGAAAACATCAATACGTGGAATAACAAATGTTGTCTTAGGAAGCTCCTGGTGACTACCCACTAGTCATAGGTCAAGTTTTAGAGCCTACAGGTCGAAGCCTTGGCTCTGATACCATAATTGTAACACCCCATTTTGATAATGGAATGTCACGCGTAATTATGGCGTGTCATCAAAGCATACATAGATAAATGTCTAAAACATTACATGACCATAGGATAAACCGGAATCAAACATCGGTTCCCAAACATAAGCTCAAAACATAATAAAGCAAAAGAAATGAATGAAAGACTAAACAAGCATAAGTATATGAAGGCAAAAAAGAAAAGAAGTCTATGGCAGCTTCCATCCTTTGCACGTCCTCCAAATGCTCGAGTCCTGGGTACCTGCCGTTTTGGGAACATGAAAGGAAAAACGGCTGAGCAATACGCTCAGTGCACGGATGTACAATAAAGCATGAATAGGATAAGCATATAACATATAACAGCGGAAGAAACTAAGTCCCGGGTAACCTGGTTAAGTCTTGATAAAACTGGTTTTATAGTTTGAAAAGCCTTATGTTTATCTTGTAAAAACTGTGTATCATATTTTACCATTAGCCAATATAGGTCATGAAAATCCATCGTGCATGAATACTTGGAGGGGTGACCTCATCATGCAAATTAGAGGGGCTGCCTCTAATTTAATATACTGGTTTTGGGTAGGAGGGATCAGCTCCTTGTGAAGGATGCAAGGCACACACCACATTCACCATGAAATCCTGACTGAAAACATGTAACTAGGATGCACCCATACGCCCCACATGATAAATATAATATAAATGGCCAAAAGCTGAAGGGACGCCACGAGCAATCACTCCGCCGTGGTGAAGTCATAACATCAGTGCCTCTAATGTTATGGTTATGGTACCTCCATAACTAGGTGAAACTGGTCATGCATGTATATGGCTATAGGTATTCTAAATTAAACATAAGCAATTCAACACATAACTTATACTACGGGAAAACATTTGGCTGCATACGGGAAATCCTAATAAGGAAGAATGTCCATACTGAAAAGACGGGAATCCGTACCTTATGTCCAGTGAACGAAGTAGACGACTGAGAGGAATCCTACTTCCGTATCACTAATGCTACATGAATACATACGTGAATAAGTATCTGACTACTAAATACGTAACTGGTTTTATATCATGTCTTAGCTTATTTTATATGTTCATATCATGTTTTATTGTTTAAAGCCTTAAACTGTGTTTATCTTATATTCTGTCTATTCTGATTAAGTATTTCTGGTATTTCTGGTATTTCATGTATTATTATACTTACTGTGTAATAATAAGTAACTTTCCAAAAATAGCAGGTTTCCTAAAATAGAAAGTTTCCAAAAATAGAAAGTTTCCAAAAATAGAAAGTTTCCAAAAATAGAAAGTTTCCAAAAATAGAAAGTTTCCAAAAATAGAAAGTTTCCAAAAATAGAATTACTGCTTAAAATAGATAAGTTTCTAAAAATAGAAAGTTTCCATAAATAGATTAGCTGCCTTATTTAAATAAGTTTCCATAAATAGATTAGCTGCCTGAAATAAATAAGTTTCTAAAAATAGAAAGTTTCCATAAATAAATTAGCTGTCTTATTTAAATAAGTTTCTAAAAATAGAAAGTTTCCATAATTAGATATAAGTTGGTTAAATAAGCTAAGTATATAAGCCTAAGTGTTTTCATGATTATTTCTAAGTCATATGATATAATATATAGTTTATTAATTATTTCATGTAATTAAAATAAACTATAGGTTAAAATATTTAATTAAAGTATAACATGTTTTTAATTAAATAAAGTTAAATACTTAGGTTAAAACATTTATTATTATTTATTAATAATATAACCTAAGTCATGTTAATTAATTAATTATAACCATAGTTTTTAAATAATTAATTAATTATAAGTCTAAAATATAAAATACTTAGGTTAATAATTTCATGATTTTAATAATTAATATAACCTAAGTCATGTTATTAAATTAATCATGTCATGTTCATTAATTTAATTTTAACATAAGATTATAAAAAATAATAATCTTAACATACACCGTGAACCGAGAATCGGACATGAAATCGACACCATACCCCGAACCACATCGGGGTTCCCCTTGTCTTGTTGCTGCCGTGGGACCCACACCAACCAACCGGGACCATATGGTCTCAGTGGTTGTCAAATAGCCAAACTGAGACCCCCTCGGGTTCGGTTTAGGCGTCGGCCAAGAACAAACACCCCTAAAAACACCCTTTTTGATTTATTCCAAAACCAATTTCATGTTAGATCTATGTTTTTAATTAGGTTTTAAAAAACACATCATGTTCATAATTATTTAAAAGATTAAATCAAAAGAAAAGGGTTAAAAGAATTACCAAATGCGTGGATCTAAACAACGATGAACAAACGCGAACACTAGCAACAAATCCAAGATCAAAGATCAAATAAACACCCCTTTGGTGTGTTTGAGGGTGGCATCCAAAAAGAAAAGAAGAGGAGGAGGAAGAACTTTTTAGGTTTTTGTAAAATCTTCTGTAAAAGTGAAAAATGAGTAGTGGTTTTTCCTTTTACCCTCTTTAGTGAAAATTGAGATGGGCTTGGCCCATCTTTCCCTTGTAGCTGCGGGTAGGGGCCCCACATGGGGTACCCGTACCGTTTTCCGTGTCTCGATGTTTTGTTATTCGTCCGTGATTATTTGTGTTCGCGTTTAATGTGTTCTCGTTAAGTAATTATCGTGACCTAATATATTTATTTACGCTCGTAATAAATATATATACGTAATTAATAATAGTTCGTGATTTAATTACGTTCATGATTTCATGATCGCATGTTCGTGATTAATTATTGTTTAAATAATTATTGCGTGTTCGTGCGTAATAAATACTTATCGTGTTCTAACACGTACGTAATACGTAAAATCCTAAACGTAATCGTACTATAAAAGGAAAGTTTTAATCTAGTACGTACGATCTTAAGGGTACTATTCATGGTAAAAGCATGCGGGTTTTACAACTCTTCCCCCCTAAAAAGAATAATTCGTCCCCGAATTATAGATAACGTAACTGAAAGAGAAACATACCCGAATCAAACTGAGAGGGTATGTAAGATTAATGAACGTACATGTGACACGGTAAAAAGGAACGTGGAACGTGACATGTTTTGAAAGGACATGGAACGTGACCTGACTGAAAGGACATATCTAATTGATGAGAGAAAACGGATAAAAGTCTGGATGAACTTGTCCGTTTCCAAGTGGCCTCCCTCTTGGAACGGTTCCTTCAGAAGATCTTGACACAAATGATAAATTTTGGTCCTCCTGACCTTGACTTGGAATACGAAGAAATTCTTGGTTATCAACGGAAGGTAGATCCCCTAAATTCGATCAAGGAAAATAAGAGTTAACGTGCTAGGGTAACTGAAACGTTACAATGCAAGACAATCTGACTTAACTGATAATTAGAAACGATGTGCGAGACATAAAGAAACGTAGTACGTGAAAAATTTTGAACGTGATACGTGAAAAATTTTGAACGTGCTTCGTGGAGATATGGCGAGTGTAGTATGAGTAAACATATCGTGATCCATGATACGTGTAACATATCTTGATCATGATATGAGGAACGTGGAATGAACATGACATGTGAAACATATCGTGATCATAGAATATAATGGCGGTAACGCCAAACGCTACAAGGTGAGACGTGGAATATGACGTGAAACGTCTATCTGATGATGGAGAGTTATACTAAACTTGGGTCTGGTCTCTCAAGTTCTTGCAAAACTTCCCAGAATGAAATAAACGTAAAATCGTAAGCCCAGATACGATCATGAACGTGAATAGTGTCATGAACGCGAGCGCGAAAGCAAGTCGTGGAATCAGAATGAAGACGTGAAGTAATTTAGGAGTACAATTGTAAATCTTTGTCTGACCCGATAGCTGAGGGATTACCAAGTGGTTGGATGAGCCTTGGCTGGAACATGTCCGGTCAATCTGTTGGTTCTGCAATCCTTACGGATGTAAGGATTCTGCAGACTTGATCAAACTGTTTGCAATAACCCAGATAGCATCCTGCTTCTTCTGAGTTTGCGTTAATCTGGTAACCAAAATCCGTGGATATCTTGTCCCATTTTAATTCACAATTTCAGATGATGAAAACATCCCAGTCTGTTGGTGTCCTATCTTAACCTATTGGTATGACAGGTACTTAGATATGAACGTAACTGCATCTTGCTTCGTAGAACTTGATACCTAGGAGTTTGCGAAACTCTGAGTTTCTGAATCTAGGCTCCTTCTAGCGTAGGATTTTCTAGAACACCTAATGTAGTGTAGGGTTCTCTCCTTTACGCATAAGCTGAGTCATGGTAAGATTGACCATAGAAACCCATGTGATTCAGTGTGTCACTGTAATCAACAGAATTGATACTGAAAAAAATTTCCAGGGTAGAATTTCTCTTGTCATAGAATTTGCAACATAGTGCAGATATGGTCTTCCTGTTCTTCTCTAGGCTTAGAGGAAATCAGGTTACCCTCAATGAAAACACTGATGAATTTGCTATAAGTTCATGGAAACTCATTCTTATAATGTCGTTGGAGCATTGATGAGACTAATTCAAAATCATAAATCTAGCATGACCGAGTCGTGTACGAATAGCTGTCATGGACATGTCCTGCTTTTTCACTTATCACTGTTGGCAGCATGATCATGAGTTCGATCTTGGAAAAGTGATTAACACTATACGGTTGATTGGACATGTCGTCAATACGTGGAGGAGAATAACGGTCATGAATGGTGATTTGTTTAAGTCGACGGTAGTCGACACATAATCTCATGGTACCATCCTTCTCCTTGTAGGTTCTTCTAGAATGTATAGGAAGACTTTGGAATAATCAACTAGCTATGCGTAAAAGAATTAAGTGGTCGTGTCTTATTGACAGCTAGAAAAGTTTAGCGACCATGGCTAACAACGCACATGCTTGTAAGCATAGATAATTTGTACAGATTTTTCGATGGAAAATCAAGCTAAAAGTATTCAGGAGCCTGAACATTACTGTACATAATTATGAATCGTAGCATGGTGTGCTGTTCATAGTCCATAATTAGGATAAAATTCAACTCGTGTCTGTCCGAGGAAATGCGTTTGCAGCTTGGATCTCATCATTAAGCTAAAGGAAAACATTCGTATATGTGGGAATACAAAAGGCGTCCTTCATGGTCATGAATCATATGAAATATGGTGAAAGAAATAAAAGTGACATCAACAATGCGACAGTTCTCACTGATGCGCTGATAATGGTATTGAAATTCTTGTGGCCTGATTAATACATGGCACAACAAAATGGATATACCCTTGGAGGGTACCCTGAATTTCTTAGAAATGTTCCATAGTTGGACATGAGTCATGTGTCTTGACTCGTTTCTTGGAACTATAAGCAAGACATATTTCTTGACTGGTGTCTTGACATGTGTCTTCAGAAAGTATACGTGAGACATGTGTCTTGACTGATGTCTTGACATGTGTCTTCAGAAAGTATACGTGAGACATGTGTCTTCAGAAAGTATACGTGAGACATGTGTCTTGACTGATGTCTTGACATGTGTCTCGAGACGTAAAACAATAGAACTACAATATTAGGTTATTATGCCAGACTTGGCGGATTGGTTGGACTACTGATCCTTTGTATGTCTGATCACGTCCGCGGCTGGAGCCTCGGTTGCGATTTCTAGGATAGTTTCTGTCATAGTAGTGGTTACTATCGTCCTGTCTGTCAGTTCCATAACGGTCATTCTCATGACCGTGATTCATGTAACTATTCAGCTGAGTGGTCGGCTGGTACCGGTTTGCACTCATATGGCTGAAATGACAGCCGAATGACGTGTGACATGTAACTAAGAATTAGGGACAATGATTGATGGAAATCGTCTGATGGTGAAGCATCTTCTCGTCCAATTGCTTTGCTCTAACGCCTTTGTCTTCGTCTTGTAGGATCTCCAGGTTGTGAACAGCATCTGCATCTCGTAGCGTCTCCGAACGTCAGCAGCATCAACCTTTAGTAACATCTCCAAGTTATGAGCGGTATCAGCAACCTTGTAGAATATCAGCAATTGAACATACGCCTGAGATGATTTAGAATCAACTAGCGAATACTCGTGAAGTATTGCAAGCGAAATACACATGGATTAAGGTATGTGAAATACACATGGAATACGGTACATGGAGTACACACGAAATGCACATGAAATGATCGGTATGGGGTCGATCATTTATCATGATTTAAGGAAAGTATATCGGTTAAACGGTTAGGAAAACCATCAGGATAACCTGGTAATGCCAGTATATACTTCATTCTGGTTGCATAGAGAAACGCTAAAGTGTGGTTACACAAAATTCAACGATGATTTGCCTAACAGCATGATCAATGAAAACCAACCATGACTATCATGAAAGCAGAATTCAATGAAATCCAACAATGTCTTGCGTGAAAGCATAAATAACAAAAGAGGCGTAAGACGTAATCAACATGAAGACGGAATTATCATGAAGAAACATGAGCAATTCAACATGAAGGAGTGTATAACATAATCAGCATGAACTGTAGTTAACCATGACAGTATGAAAACATACCTGACATAAAAACATATTATCTTATGAGGGGACATGAAAAAAATTTATGCCAATAAATCATGAGGAAAAAATTTTATGCTTGAAAAACAGTGCATGAATGTGTAATGTAGTTTATAAAAACCTTTATATATGCGAGGGACGCCTATGGGTCGGTCCCAAAACAAAAGACATGGCGAGGGGACGCCTATGGGTCGGTCCCAAAGTTAAAAGTTTTGATAAAAGCACATGCGACTAAATAGGGCCAGTCCTGTACCAACTATTACTTAGTCATAATCCCTGCAACAATGATACATGAAACATAAATAAATGAAACTTATCTGTCAAAACTTATCAGAAAAAAAAATTTATGTGACTAATTATGAACTACTGGGGTTCAGTCCACATAGTCACAGTTCACAAGGAACATTATGCATGAAACAATGACACATAACTAAATATGAATGACGGTTGTCCATCCATATTAGTAAAACAATATCGATGAAAACATCAAGGTTAAAACCTCAAGGTGTTGAAAACGTCATGGTTAAAACAACAATGCGCTGAAAACATCAATACGTGGAATAACAAACGTTGGCTTAGGAAGCTCCTGGTGACTACCCACTAGTCACAGGTCAAGTTTTAGAGCCTACAGGTCGAAGCCTTGGCTCTGATACCATAATTGTAACACCCCATTTTGATAATGGAATGTGACGCGTAATTATGGCGTGTCATCAAAGCATACAAGGATAAATGTCTAAAACATTACATGACCATAGGATAAACCGGAATCAAACATCGGTTCCCAAACATAAGCTCAAAACATAATAAAGCAAAAGAAATGAATGAAAGACTAAACAAGAATAAGTATATGAAGGCAAAAAGGAAAAGAAGTCTATGGCAGCTTCCATCCTATGCACGTCCTCCAAATGCTCGAGTCCTGGGTACCTGCCGTTTTGGGAACATGAAAGGAAAAACGGCTGAGAAATACGCTCAGTGCACGGATGTACAATAACGCATGAATAGGATAAGCATATAACATATAACAGCGGAAGAAACTAAGTCCCGAGTAACCTGGTTAAGTCTTGATAAAACTGGTTTTATAGTTTGAAAAGCCTTATGTTTATCTTGTAAAAACTGTGTATCATATTTTACCATTAGCCAATATAGGTCATGAAAATCCACCGTACATGAATACTTGGAGGGGTGACCTCATCATGCAAATTAGAGGGGCTGCCTCTAATTTAATATACTGGTTTTGGGTAGGAGGGATCAGCTCCTTGTGAAGGATGCAAGGCACATACCACATTCACCATGAAATCCTGACTGAAAACATGTAACTAGGATGCACCCATACGCCCCACATGATAAATATAATATAAATGGCCAAAAGCTGAAGGGACGCCACGAGCAATCATTCCGCCGTGGTGAAGTCATAACATCAGTGCCTCTAATGTTATGGTTATGGTACCTCCATAACTAGGTGAAACTGGTCATGCATATATATGGCTATAGGTATTCTAAATTAAACATAAGCAACTCAACACATAACTTATACTACGGGAAAACATTTGGCTGCATACGGGGAATCCTAATAAGGAAGAATGTCCATACTGAAAGGACGGGAATCCGTACCTTATGTCCAGTGAACGAAGAAGACGACTGAGAGGAATCCTACTTCCGTATCACTAATGCTACATGAATACATACGTGAATAAGTATCTGACTACTAAATACGTAACTGGTTTTATATCATGTCTTAGCTTATTTTATATGTTCATATCATGTTTTACTGTTTAAAGCCTTAAACTGTGTTTATCTTATATTCTGTCTATTCTGATTAAGTATTTCTGGTATTTCATGTATTATTATACTTATTGTGTAATAATAATTAACTTTCCAAAAATAGCAGGTTTCCTAAAATAGAAAGTTTCCAAAAATAGAAAGTTACCAAAAATAGAAAGTTTCCAAAAATAGAAAGTTTCCAAAAATAGAAAGTTTTCAAAAATAGAATTACTGCTTAAAATAGATAAGTTTCTAAATATAGAAAGTTTTCATAAATAGATTAGCTGCCTTATTTAAATAAGTTTCCATAAATGGATTAGCTGCCTGAAATAAATAAGTTTCTAAAAATAGAAAGTTTCCATAAATAAATTAGCTGCCTTATTTAAATAAGTTTCTAAAAATAGAAAGTTTCCATAATTAGATATAAGCTGGTTAAATAAGCTAAATATATAAGCCTAAGTGTTTTCATGATTATTTCTAAGTCATATGATATAATATATAGTTTATTAATTATTTCATGTAATTAAAATAAACTATAGGTTAAAATATTTAATTAAAGTATAACATGTTTTTAATTAAATAAAGTTAAGTACTTAGGTTAAAACATGTATTATTATTTATTAATAATATAACTTAAGTCATGTTAATTAATTAATTATAACCATGGTTTTTAAATAATTAATTAATTATAAGTATAAAATATAAAATACTTAGGTTAATAATTTCATGATTTTAATAATTAATATAACCTAAGTCATGTTATTAAATTAATCATGTCATATTCATTAATTTAATTTTAACATAAGATTATAAAAAAATAATAATCTTAACATACACCGTGAACCGGATCTTGCCTAAGAACCATGAACCGGACATGAAATCGACACCATACCCCGAACCACATCGGGGTTCCCCTTGTCTTGTTGCTGCCGTGGGACCCACACCAACCAATCGGGACCATATGGTCTCAGTGGTGGTCAAATAGCCAAACCGAGACCCCCTCGGGTTCGGTTTAGGCGTCGGCCAAGAACAAACAACCCTAAAAACACCCTTTTTGATTTATTCCAAAACCAATTTCGTGTTAGATCTATGTTTTTAATTAGGTTTTAAAAAAACACATCATGTTCATAATTATTTAAAAGATTAAATCAAAAGAAAAGGGTTAAAAGAATTACCGAATGCGTGGATCTAAACAACGATGAACAAACACGAACACTAGCAACAAATCCAAGATCAAAGATCAAATAAACACCCCTTTGGTGTGTTTGAGGGTGGCGGCCAAAAAGAAAAGAAGATGAGGAGGAAGAACTTTTTAGGTTTTTGTAAAATCTTCTGTAAAAGTGAAAAATGAGTAGTGGTTTTCCTTTTACCCTCTTTAGTGAAAATTGAGATGGGCTTGGCCCATCTTTCCCTTGTAGTCGCGGGTAGGGGCCCCACATGGGGTACCCGTACCGTTTTCCGTGTCTCGATGTTTAGTTATTCATTCGTGATTATTGTGTTCGCGTTTAATGTGTTCTCGTTAAGTAATTATCGTGACCTAATATATTTACTAACGCTCGTAATAAATATATATACGTAATTAATAATAGTTCGTGATTTAATTACGTTCATGATTTCATGATCGCATGTTCGTGATTAATTATTGTTTAAATAATTATTGCGTGTTCGTGCGTAATAAATACTTATCGTGTTCTAACACGTACGTAATACGTAAAATCCTAAACGTAATCGTACTATAAAAGGAAAGTTTTAATCTAGTACGTACGATCTTAAGGGTACTATTCATGGTAAAAGCATGCGGGTTTTACAAACCGACTCCCCCTTTTTTATATTTTTTGTTTTCTTTTTTTATTGTTTAATATTATGTTCTTAATATTACCTTTATTTGTCTTAATTTATTTCAGCTCCTAAAGCTTCCAAAATCTCAAAACCGTAAAACTAGTCAAATTTACGCGTTTTACCGTAAAAATCGTAAAATATACACTTTTAAAAAAAATCTCAAATTTTGAAATAAACTTTATAACTAAGTCCTAAATGACTTAAAACCATCCCGAAAAATATCCATATGACTAATTACCTCATCCGAGACCTCTAAATGCTAAACCGTGAATCGTAAAAATACGATTTTCTATAATACATATACCTATACGTAAAACCACTAAATAACACCATCTCATTTCATAGTCACTACCATGTGCACTCATGAACATGAAATCATCACACATCGTTTCACTCACAAGGTACCCCGTACCAGAAACGATATCCAAACCACCATCTATACACACCCATAAGCACATAAACACGTAAAGAAACGTAACTAGCACAAAATAGAACTAAGTGACGAACCTCAAAACCAGGGTTGTCACAGTTTAGTATGGGGGAATGATGAGACTGTAATTGTACATAGTCTCATCGTCCAAATAAGGCTTAAAATGCTTAAAATATCATCAAAATACCCAAATATATGCTAGTGTTTGTTCATTGTGTATTTTAGGTACGGATATCATGAAATCAACAAAAGATCACAAGTATGAAGCGAAAACGAACACGGGAACGAAGCCGCACAAAGAACCGGACCCGAATCATGAATTTCCATTCAAGTCCTTGAAGTTTGAAGATTTGTCAAGTTTGGTCCCTCAAGAATTGAAGACTTGTCATTTAATACCCTTGTAAACCTCAAAATTACAATTGGGTCCCTTAAATAACAAGAAGTTATAAGATTGGTCCTTGATATATGGTCAAATTGCAAGTTTAGTCCTTTAAAACAAGATTGCAAAACCTTTTGTGGCCAAAGTATAAATTTACAAACTTGGTTATAAAGGGGAATGGAAATTGGGCAGTTATAAACTTCATATGGCATGTTACTGGGAGTAGGGGGGCCGTTTTTGTCAAACACCCAAAATCACCACATCCAATCAATCTCCCACGTCATCCCCACCATCCACTCACATACCACCACCTCACCACTTCTCACCACCTCAGCATTCCACCACCACTTTTAATGACTGATTAAAAAATCAGTTACACAAAAAGCGCCTAACACACTTTTTAAATCTTAATCTCCTCTAATCAGATTAAACACATCCTTAATCTCCCATAAACCCTAGAACATCCCAGGTTCAATCACAGCAAAAACAAAGGGGTTTTGTTTAAAAACCTCCAGATCCCTAATTTAACCCATACTAAACCCAACCCCACTCTCATTCTTGTCCTCACCTTCACCCAGACGACCCCACAGACTCCCCTGCTTCACCGTATTTAGCAAATATGGAATCTCGCCAGGAAATCAACAGCTCATATCCATTTACTTGGTCCCAAAGTTTGAATAAACGGTTTAGATCAATCCACACAGCTTGCAACCAACATAGAGTCACATGATCTATGTTTTGACCAAGACCAAGATTGAAGACTCAAGGGCAAAAACGGGAATTACATCAATTAGGGTTTTAGTCATTGTATTTTTTATTTAGTTTCTAGATTCTTCTACCTTTACTATATAAACAAAGCCGGGTTGTGGCTTTTGTTTTTGTTCCAGCTTTTGTAATCTTTTCCTGATTTTAATAAAATAGTTAAAGTTTAAAATTTCTAAATTATTGCATAGCTGTGTTCCAAATTTACTGTTTTTACTTAGTGTTAATTGATTTACTTTCCTGCAAATTTAGTTTAATATCCATCAAAGGTTTTCCGTTTTTTTTTCAAAAAAGTTTTCCAAGAATCCGTTTTTTATTATTCTGAAATCCCCAAACACATTGAAGTGAAAGTGGATGTGTGTTTGGGATTTCAGAATTTCCTTATTAGTTTTGTACAATTCCAAGTGATTTTAAAAAGGTTTTTTCAAAAGGTGGATTTTCAAGAAAGTTGTTTCAAGAAAAATTGTGGTTTACTATTTAACTAACCTCCACTGTAGCTTAAGCTTGTATAAGCTTGACAAGCTTATACAGCTTAAGATACTTTGATTTTCCTGTTTTCTCTCCTTGGTTCTTTTCAGGGTCTACCCTCATTTTTTGAAGATATAAAAGACGTTTGGCTGTTGTAGCCTCCTCTTTCCTTTTCTCTACATCAACAGCTCCTAAAAAGCTCATAAGCTTCTCTCTTAAGCTTAAATGGTGATGGCATCAGCAGGCCATAGCCTGGCCTGGATGTAGGTCAGGCAGGTAAAGCTTGAACCCACTTTCTTTTGGTTATTTTTGTTGCTTATGTGATTTTGAGGGAACCTGGTTGATTGTTAGATTAAAGGTTTTATTTATGTTTGATTATGCTTGATAATGCATGATAGAGTGAGTTTTAATCAGATTTAGGTGCTTTGCTTAAAAATTCTTTGTTAAAGTTCACTTACAGAAAGTTAAGGGGTGTTTGGGCTTAGGGTTTTAATTGGTTTAAGTGACATAAAACCTGTTAAAAACTACTTAAACACACTGCTTAGGCTATTGTTAGGTCATAACAGCAAGTTTGTTTCAGTTGGCAAGTGTTTAAAACATATTGCATGTTTAAAATTGGATAAAAACCAGTAAGGACTCATAACTGATTTGTTTTAGTAGATCTTGAATCCAAATTTTAGAAGCTGTTAAGGTTTAGTGTAATCTAGGGTTTCAATACAGTTTGTAGTGTTTTGATTGTGTATATGTGAAGATTTGGTGAGCCAAAACTCACCTAGGAGCCAATTAGATCAGGAAAGACTCCCAGACATGTATGCTTCATACCAGAGAGTGATTTTTGCCCGTTTTATGTGATTTGTGCATTGGACTGAGTGTTTGTATTGCTTTCTTGACTCCCCACAACCCAACTGGTTGTGGGGGTGCCCTTGGTTCCCAATAAAATCACAAAACGAACGAGTTACAAGCAAATCATTGCCCAGATCTGTTTCTGATAACTATCAGTGGGAACAAACTTCCCACTAACTGTGTAAAAGTTCCCACTGCTTGGGATACAGACAAAAAGTTACCAAGTGTCACCATCAGTTTTTCTCTTTTTTGTCTGTGAGTTATGAGTGTGCCAATTATATAAATTCAAAGTTTGGATTAGTGACATTTTTGGTTTAAGAGAGAAAAATAAAGGGTAAAAGCTATAAAATACCATCTTACTCATTGATTTGTGCCAACTTTAAACACTTACTATTTAATCTCATGACTTTACCATTCTACTTTCAAAATCGTTTTGAAGTTACCAATTTGGTAACTTGTTACCGACAGCGTGGCACGGTAATTTCCACGTCATTATTTTATTACGTTTAATATGGCCACGTCTGATTTTTCTTTTTTGGTAAAAGCTATACAATACCATCGTACTTATTAGAATGTGCCGACTTTAAACACTTACTAATTAATCTCGTGACTTTACCATTGTACTCTCAAATTTGTTCCGACTACACCAACATAAGCCTGAAATGACTATATTACCCTTTTAAATAACTAATATACCCTTTGTATTTCCCAGATCTGAAACGACAATATGCTGAAATTTTTTCAGGACACAATCCTTCATCTCACCATAATTCTACCATCATCATCATCAATTAAATCAACTATCAACTATCAACAGAGATGCATCAATCAAATCCCTCATACCCTTTCCCACCTTGATTCAAAACAGTTATGATAAAATCAAATGATCTCAGAATAGATTCAACCTAGATTTTAGATCTTATAGAGATCATCATCGATCTGCTTAGGATTAACCCTTGTTAATATTCAAATGTGAAGAAAGATTATCAACAATTATGTTGTAATCATCCTTTGATTCGATTGAAAGAAAGACAAATCAGCAACATGCAAACCTACCCGATCTATGACCTTATCGCCTATCTCTTTCTTCGAATATGTTTCGAGGACATTGGTTTTGATTTTTGTGTTCTGTTATACACACTCTATAGATCGGTTGAAGTTTTATTTTTTGTTAAGCTACAAACATGGAGGTAATTCCAAGAGGGCAAGTTTTGTGTGGGCCAGTAGGTTTAAGTAAATTTACAAATGGAAGGCATATTTATACCTTCGAATTCGTTCAAAAAGAGGAACATATCCATCGGCAGTGATGTCTTAAGGTATGTGGTATACATATTTGCAAGTTTAAGAACAATAATGATACTCCCAAGAACCCAATATGAGATTCTCGAGTCTAATCAATTAGCTAAAATACCCTCCGTTGGCTGAGAAGACAGAGAGTGAAATTAAAAGACGAGCTACGATTACGATTACACTACGACGAATGACGTAAAATGCGAACGTAAATACGTAAAACGTGACTAAATTAAAAATTAAAGCTAAAAATTAATTAAAAATGAAAACTAAGTCTAAAATAATATAAATAAGAATAAAAATCCAATAAATATATTTTAAAACCTTTTATTAATTAAATATTCAATTTTAAATGCTAATTAAAGCCCTAAAATTGAATATAATTAAGAAAAAGCCCAAAATATTATTTTATTGAACTAATAAATCACTTATATTATTTAAAGACTAAAAAGTATTTTTCCTAAATTTTAAAGACTATTTTTCTATTATTAAAACACTAAAAATAATTTTTAAACTAAAATAATGATTAAAAATATTAAAATAATGCTAAAATTAATTTGACTTTTTCAAAAATCCTATTTTATAATTCTAAATAGTAGAAAAATTAAAAAGTTTGAAAAAAGTAATTTTTCTTACTAAAAGACAAAACAGTTTAATATAAAACCTATTTGAAATTAAATTAAATCTAGCAATTACCTAAAAAAGTGAACAGTAAAATCTTTTTAAACTAAAAATATTAAATTAATTTTCTGAATCTAGGATAATTTTTAAAACTGAAAAATATAAAAGTATTACACTAAAAGACAAAAATCAGTAATTAAAGATTAATTAAAAATGCAATTTAATCTAAAAAATAGTAAATGAACAATAACAGAAAAATAATCTTTATAGAAAATTCATAAATAAAATAAGAAAAATAATAAAATTGGAATCAAAGAAAAAGACCTAAAAAAGCTCACACCTCCTTCGAGAACGAACCCGCATTTATTCGACTTGTCGGTTTTCCTAAATCGTTGAGTTTAATACTTGCCCATTATACGTTGTTTTCCTAAACACGTATTTTTACTATATCAATGATCACGAGGATACATCATTGACTTATTTCGATAATTTATTTAGGCCTAAAATAAAGTAGCACGATTTAATCGATAGTTAGCCGAAGGACACGATCTTTTAAAACTGCTTCTCGTAATGTCCCTAAGTTCATATCTTGGCATAACTCGTTTTACGATTTGAGACCTTTCTCGAACCGATATTTGGCATGTGTTTCGAACTTCAAATCTTGGAAGACGTTCTTGAAATAATGGTCTTCATATATGGAATTTCTACACTTGACGTTTCTGGACCACGACTTCATATTTTTCTTCAATCGTAATTTGGGATTGTGATATACAACGATCCGCCTCCTTTTAGGACTTAGATATATTTATACTCATACATTGTTAGGGTCTTTTTGGATAGACTTCTCCATGATCTTAAGGGGAGTATATTGCTTCACGTCGTGTGTCTTGATCCTTCATATTGATTTTGGAATAATGATACATCACATCATCTTGGATCTTTAGCAACAAAAGGCTGCTCCTCATGCCTTGTTAGGGCCTTTTTGGAACTTGTCAATCTTCGCATCCCGCTTCAATAAGTTATGCCTTGGCTATGAACTCTATTCGAACACGAGCAACTTTTAAACGATCTTGGGCTAGAAGCTAAGTAACCTTTTAAATCGTACGACCTTACTTATTTCATTTATTTAAACAAAAGCGTGGGGAGAATAAGCTAATAACTACTACACATGAGATCTTGATGATTACGAGACTTATAAATAACTCTATCATTTCTCGTCCTCATTTAAGAGACTTAGTGTGATACCCTAGAACCGAGGTCACTAACATTACCCTAAATTACGCTTATTTTTGAAATTTTTAATAAATTTTATTTGCTATATATTTTAGTATTTTGGTTGAAACCGATGTTCGAGGTTATAATTTTGACGATTGACGATTTAAGAAGGACGATGACGAATACGATCCCGATGGATGCCCAAATTTCTATAATTATTGACGTTTTATCGATAATGTAATTTTTCGAGAATTTTACTTACGGTTCGTGTTAAGTCGAGTCGGGTGAGTTTTATTGCTTTCCGGGTACATTTAAAGTATCCCAAAAGTATTTTGGAGTGTTTGGGATAATTCCTGACTCCCGTAAAATTTTCTAAAATGACTAGTGAGTCAATCCCGTAAAGTTTTGGTGTCATTTTTGCTTAAGGCCAAAAGAATGCTTATATTGCACAATGGTCCCTCCCATTTCACAAAAAGGGAACTAACAACACACACAACACATTTTCAAGAAAAAAAAAGATCAAAACCCCCTCCCTTGTGTTCTTAGGCCGACGGCCAAACACCCAAAACCACCACCACACCATTTTTTTTTTAGTTTTGATCAATTCTAATCAAAGACCACCTTCTAAAATCATCTAGTGAGTGTTAATCCATGATCATTTCACACATGCATTAACAAAAATTTCTTCAAAAAATTCAAGATTTTTCAAATTCGTTTTTGATGTTAATTGGGCATTTGCATGTTTAATTCATGCTAAAATAATGCTAGAACACCAAACAAATCAACCAAAATTAATTTGGTTGGTGGGTTTTGATCACCCAAACCCCACGGCTCAATGGGGGGGTGTTTGGGGATCATGGTGGTTAATGTTTTGAGCTTGGGTTTATGTTTAATCTTATGTTATTAGATGTTTTAGATGGATACATTTACTTGCATGCTTGTTTTTAGGATTTTAGTTCTATGAGGTTGATGATCAATAGGGGTTTAGGACTGAAAATGTTGTTTGGTTGTGATTAGGGATGCTTAGGATGTTGTCTAGTGTTGATAAATGGGTTTGGAAACGAGCGTTAGTTACGACGTTTTGAAATTGGTATAAGGTAGAGCTTACGACTCCTAACGAGTCAAAAGTTACGACGTTTTGAAATTCGTGTACCGGGAGATGAAAACCGTCATAATCCGAAATTATGCTTGGTTTTAGGTCAAATCCCGGGGACTATAAGTTTAGTTTGGTAAATGGTCAAGGGTTGAATTTTGGTGTCAAACCTGCACATTTGAGTCTATTATAGGACTTAGGTGTCAAATGGGTCAATGGAGTATTTTAAACGGGTCAAATGAGTCCGACTTGGTCAAAGTACAATTTCAGTCCGAAAAACGTAGTTTTGGAAAAGTGTTGAGTAACGGGTCGTAGAAGTGAAAACTTTTGTTGGGATTAAATATGTGTTTTCTACAGGTCTTATAGTATTTTTGAGAATTTTCTCAAATTTTATAAAAATGGTTAAGTATAGTAAAACAGTCCGTACTTTCGGTAAGTATCGGCGAAAATGAGTAAAAATGGATAACGTTAATAATAAGGACAAATGGTATAAAACGAGTAACACTTGTCGTTTTGTTTTGGCGTGAGTTGTAATTGTCACAAGTGACTAATATTTATGTATTTTATACAGTACCATAAGTTTTTAAAATGAGATTACTCATTACGCGTTATTTGGTTTGATAGATGTTGATTTACCCGGGCATCCGTATCGTCGTCAGTGACCGTCTCTCGAACTATCGACTACTTGTTATATAAGGTGTGAATTTATAGCCTCGCTTATTATTATTTCAAACGGTTTTACCCGCGAGGGAAATGCATGCTAGTTTTCAAAATGAACATATGTCATGAATGATTGTTGGACCCGAATGTTGCCTTTGAAATTGTGTTGAGTACCTAGTTGCAAAAGGCCCTAATTTCATGAACTATTAACTATTGTTTAGTCCTAGCGTGGATTAGAAATAGCCGCTTATACAAAGTGATAGTACTATGGGGTTGACTACCCTATCCGAGACGAGGGCTAGTACGTTGATACCCCCTGCGGACGGATAATTTGTGATAAGAGATAAGGTATAATTGCAACTGATGCCTTAGTAGGGGCACTGGTTTCATCTAAATCACGCCGGTAATTCTTACGCGGGTGATTGAGTTAACGGTTTAGTGTCATGAGCTTAAACACAATTGTCAGTATCTTGAATATAGATTGTTTGATCGACAAGTCTATGAATGATCGTGAATGGTTTTTATTTCACATATGTTCAAAATGAATTGTAAAACCTATGAATTCCACTCAACGTTTTCGTTGACCAAATTTAGCATGTGTTTCAGGTAACCGCTGAAGTGTAGCATGGAGCGTGCATTGGATGGATGTTGTGTGTGGAGCTTGGAGTCTACTTGTTTTTCCGCCCAGTATTACTTAAACATTTTTAACTTTGATGTCATGTTGTTGTGAAAACTGTAACTTTTGGGTTGAGATTCATGGGGACCGAAAACGCAAAACTCTGTTGTATCACTTGGGGTTGGAAAACCGTAGGCATGTAACTTTTCAACAATTTTTAATTTAAGTTTTAAATTGACGTCTCTTTGGAGTCGTTCGATATATCTTGTGTGCGATGATAACTGCCTAGCACCCAAATGTTGTAGTTCCGCTGCGCATAGCATTTGGTGGGGTGTTAGAGATTGGTAATCAGAGCCATGAGTTATAGAGAACTAGGTCGTTTTGAAAATTCCTAAACTATAACTTTTGGTGTCGTAAGAAATTGTCCAAGCACACACAACTATCCTGCATGGCTCCGGTAAGGTTTATTTTTGTATTCATGGCATTTGACGTATACTTTTGAGTTAAAGTATATATATGGGTATTTATTACGTAAGTATGGAAATTACTATATGTAGACGTTGAAATTATACGTGGAATATCCGACACCGTAATTCTTGTATTAATCATGCATGAGCATCATATTATCGCATTTTGGGCATATGTACCACCTTTGCATTGCATTTGCATGCATGTATTTATAAATATTGTATAGTTATCTTACGTACCCTCCAAAATTCTCTGTTATTGCAGGAATGGCCGAGGTACCGCCTAATGGTAATGGAAACGATTACGTCGTGGGTCACGAAGGGGGACCGTTTCCTCCGAACCCGCCGGATAATGACAATGGATGGATCGCTCCAGAAGAAGCAATAGGGCCGGGAAATGACAGTGATGAAAGTGACGTGGACAACTTCAGCATCAGTAGTGATGAGAGTGAGGATTCTGAGGAAGAGCCCGAGGAACTGATGGATGATGGAATTCCCGAGAATGCTGTCGGTCATACCGAACCTGATTTATTTCAATCTCCAAATTCGCCAAAGGGTTATGAAGTGCCTCCGACCGATCGATATGAGCAGCAACCCTTTAGTCGCCCGATGGACAATTGTAAGGACTACCTGAAGACAGTGCCAGGATTTGTTCGAGTAAGTAATGGGAGTGGTGCAGAATCCAGCAATTTATCTAAATCACAATCTATTCATGAGAATATCGCGAGGGTCTACTTTCCGAGACCAAGACACTACTGGGATCCCGAGGGTCATTTGAGGAGGATGGATAGGTTGATGTATGAGCGGTTTGTGGTAGAGACCAGGGTAATTAAGAGGTTTGATAAGAATGAGAGAGCACACCAAGGATTATTGGCAAGGACTTCAAGAATTGAGTATGATGGAAATGCAAACAAGAGTGATATCAACAGTCTAAGATCGATGATCGCGAACTTGAGCGCCAGTCTTGATCGTGTTAGGGAAGATCAAGCGAGATTGTCTAGGATGCAGAGTTGGGAGCATCGAGTGAGAGCATCATTGCCCCCAGATTGGAGATTTGTGGACGATTTGGAAATGGAAGCTAATGACTTCATGATCCAGCCACCTGCCAGAGGTGCTTGTATCACTGTGGGAAATCATGTAGCGGTTGAGTGTGGGTCTGCGTCAGGGACGAAGAAGGCGACTGAATGTGGGCCGAACGACAAAGGAAAGGGAAAGATGGATGAAGTGGACGAGGAAGATAGCAATGAGGAACCCGAGGAAGATGATGAGGAACCGCCATCCAAGAGGCCGTGTGGATCACCACATGCCTAGTTGCTTGTCTTGTATTTTATCTTTGATCGTTGTAATAGAACTGTTTTAGACTTTTGTATGATGGCATTGTGACGAAAAACTTGAGGACTTAAGTTTTATGGTGAATGGTTGTAGTGGCAATACTTGTCACAATTTTGGTTGATTATCAATACAATCCATGTTTACCTTTCATGATCTGTGATATGTCTTTAATTTGATCTTTTGTGATGTGAATTGATGAATATTAGTAACTCTGTAGTGATGTGTCGTTGTATTTATATTATGTCTTGAAAGAGAAATCCATCTTAATCTCGATGTGTATACTTACATTGTTTTCCTATTTTCCCTGTCTTTGCAGAGAGGTGTATTTGACAACGCACCATGCCTCCAAAACTAACCGCCAACCGTGTGAACACGATGATTCAGGAAGCCATTGCGAATGCGCTAGAAGCAGATCGAGCAGGGAGGAATCCAGACCAGGGCAGAAATGCGGGGAGACAGCAAGCCCCACGAGAGTGTACTTACTCTAGTTTCATAAAATGTGGTCCCACGCAATTTCGTGGAACTGGTGGAGCTCTAGAACTCAAGAGATGGTTAGAAAAGGTTGAAAGTACGTTCGAGATTAGTGGTTGCTCAGAAGCGAACAAGGTCAAGTTTGCGGCTGCTACATTTCTTGACGATGCATTGAGTTGGTGGAACACCCAAGTAGCCATTGTTGGGTTAGCAGTAGCGAATGCAAGAACATGGACTGCTACTAAAGCTCTTTTGACTAAGAAGTTCTGTCCTGAAGAGGAGTTAGGTCAATTGGAAGATGAGTTGAGGCACCTGACTTTGAAAAACAATGATATCACTGCTTACACCAGGAGGTTTAATGAACTAAGCCTTTTGTGTCCAGACACCTTTGCCGATGATAACAAGAAGATGAAACAGTACATCAAAGGTCTATCCAGTAATATCAAGGGTGAGACGACTTCGTCTAAACCTGGGTCGTTTGATGAAGCGGTCCAGATGGCTCACGCGTTGATGGATGTCAAACTCCAAGATAAGAAGAACTTCATTGCTGAAGGAAATAAGAGGAAGTGGGAGGCGGCACAGAGCAATCAATCCCAGGGTCAAAGCCGAGGTGGAAACCGAAACAACAATGGCCAGAACCGCAATCAGCAGTTCAATCAGCGAAGGAATGAAGGGATGAGAGCTGTGACAAACCCCAGAGGAGCGAAGGTGAATCCCCACTGTGGTCGATGCAACTTGTATCATGTAGGGCATTGCCCGCCTGCGTGCGGCAAATGTGGAAAAGCGGGTCACAGGATGTCTGATTGCCGAACAAAAGGGGTAGCCACTGGGGCGAATGCTACAAGAGTGATGGGTTGTTTTGGATGTGGAGAAAGAGGCCATAAGCAAGGAAATTGCCTGAAGGCAGGAAACAAGCAAGGAGGTAACAATGCTGCTGCCGTGTATCAAGTAGGGACGGCTGATAAACCACAGGGTCCTAACGTGGTTACCGGTACGTTTTTGCTAGACGCTTGTTATGCTAGTATTTTGTTTGATTCTGGTTCCGACAAGAGTTTCGTAGATGTTAAATTTAGTCGTCATATCGATAGAAAACCGGTGTTGTTAGCGACTAGTTATAACGTGGAGTTAGCCGATGGGAAGATCGTTAGTACGAATTCTATACTGAAAGGGTGTACCTTGAAGTTAGGAAATTACGCTTTTAAAATCGACTTGATGCCTATAGAGCTAGGATCGTTTGATGTAATCGTGGGAATGGATTGGCTGATGGCGCACAGTGCTGTGATCGCCTGTGGAGAGAGGTTAGTTCAGATCCCGTTGAGGAATAAGGTCTTGACTGTGAAGGGAGACGAATGCACTTCTCGTTTGAAAGTGATTTCTTGTTTGAAAATGATGAAGTATGTAGAAAGTGGATGCGATGTGTTTTTGGCACGAATTTCGAGTGATGGTGATTTAGAGGCGAGGATTGAAGAGGTACCTGTAATCTGCGAATATCCGGAAGTTTTTCTAGACGAACTGCCGGGTTTACCACCCACCCGTGAGGTCGAGTTTCGAATCGATTTGGTGCCAGGAGTTGCGCCGGTTGCGCGTGCACCCTATCGATTAGCACCATCCGAGTTAAAGGAGTTATCGGATCAACTGAAGGAGTTGATGGACAAGGGATTTATTAGGCCGAGCTCATCACCATGGGGAGCGCCAGTGTTGTTTGTAAAGAAGAAAGATGGTTCATTTCGGATGTGTATTGACTATAGAGAACTCAACAAGCTGACGGTTAAGAATCGGTATCCATTGCCGAGGATTGACGATTTGTTTGATCAATTGCAAGGTTCCTGTGTATACTCAAAGATCGATTTAAGATCAGGGTATCATCAACTGCGTGTAAGAGAGGAGGATATTCCTGTAACTGCCTTTCGTACACGGTATGGACACTTTGAATTTCGAGTGATGCCGTTTGGGTTGACAAACGCGCCTGCTGTATTCATGGACCTTATGAATCGCGTATGCAAGCCGTATCTAGATAAGTTTGTCATTGTTTTTATTGATGATATTCTTATTTACTCTAAGAGTAAGGAGGAGCACGAGAAGCACCTGAGAAAGATATTGGATCTGCTGAAGAAAGAGAAGTTGTATGCAAAGTTCTCGAAGTGTGAGTTTTGGTTAGAATCCGTGCAATTCCTTGGTCACGTGATTGATAGCAAAGGAGTTCGCGTGGATCCTGCCAAGGTCGAAGCGATCAGGGAATGGTCGGCACCGACAACGCCGACTGAAGTTCGACAATTCCTTGGTTTAGCTGGGTATTATCGGAGATTCATTGAAGGATTTTTGTTGATTGCAAAGCCATTAACAAAGCTTACCGAAAAGAATAGAGTGTATGAATGGGGAGATGAGGAAGAATTCGCTTTCAAAACGCTCAAGGACAAGTTATGTTCCGCGCTGATATTGTCATTGCCTGAAGGAACCGAAGACTTTGTAGTGTATTGTGACGCATCTCGTAAGGGTTATGGAGCGGTGTTGATGAAGCGCGAAAAGGTGATAGCTTACGCGTCGAGACAACTGAGGAAGAGTGAGGAGAACTACACGACGCACGATTTGGAATTAGGAGCTGTAGTCTTTGCGTTGAAATTGTGGAGACATTATTTGTATGGGACAAAGTGTGTTGTGTTCACTGACCACAAGAGTTTGCAACATATTTTAGATCAAAAGGAGTTGAACATGCGACAGAGACGATGGGTAGAATTACTGAGTGACTATGACTGTGAAATTCGCTACCATCCTGGCAAGGCGAATGTTGTAGCGGATGCACTTAGTAGGAAGGAACGAGAGAAACCTTTGAGAGTCAGAGCATTGGTGATGACTGAGAGTGTTGACTTGACCGAAACTATACTGAAGGCTCAAGAGAGGGGATTAATGAAAGAGAATGTTGATGCTGAGAACTTGGGAAGAATGTTGAAACCTCTTTTTGTGATTAGGTCAGACGGACTGAGATATTTTGAGAATCGGATTTGGTTACCGTTGTGTTCATCTGAGGAAGGAAAGCCTGGAGTACGAGATTTGGTTATGAACGAGTCTCATAAGTCGAAGTACTCGATACATCCTGGATCGGATAAAATGTATCATGATCTGAAGAAAGTTTATTGGTGGCCGAATATGAAGGCGGATATTGCTCGTTACGTTAGTAAGTGTTTGACTTACGCGAAGGTTAAAGCAGAACATAAGAAACCGTCTGGGTTGTTGGTACAACCAGAGATCCCAGAATGGAAATGGGAGAAAATCGCTATGGATTTCGTGACGCGTTTACCTAGAACTTCGAGTGGATGTGATATGATTTGGGTGATAGTGGATAGATTGACGAAATCTGCTCATTTCTTACCTATGAAGAAGACGGACAGTATGGAAAAGCTGGACAGTGTGTACGTGAAGGAGATCGTCTGCAGACATGGAGTACCGTTATCGATCATTTCGGATCGCGATAGTAGATTTACTTCGGAATTTTGGAAATCGCTTCAACGTGCGATGGGCACTGAATTGAATTTAAGTACGGCTTATCACCCGGAGACTGACGGCCAGAGTGAACGAACTATTCAGACGATGGAGGACATGCTCCGAGCATGCGTGATTGATTTTGGAGGAAGTTGGGAACGCCACTTGCCTCTAGTGGAGTTTTCGTATAATAATAGTTACCATGCGAGCATCAAGGCTACACCGTTCGAAGCATTGTATGGAAGGAAGTGTAGATCGCCTGTGTGTTGGAGTGAAGTAGGAGAAAGTCAATTGACTGGACCCGAAATGGTTTTAGAGATGACAGAGAAGATTGTGCAAATCAAGAACCGACTACTTGCTGCGAGAAGCCGACAGACGAGTTATGCCGATAACAGAAGGAAACCGTTGAAATTTGAAGTCGGAGATATGGTTATGCTTAAGGTATCGCCGTGGAAGGGTGTAATTCGTTTTGGGAAGAAAGGAAAGTTGAGTCCGAGGTATATTGGACCATTTAAGATCGTTAAACGAATTGGACCAGTAGCGTACAAGTTAGAGTTGCCGAGCGAGCTTAGTGCTATTCACGACACGTTTCACGTATCGAACTTGAAGAAGATTTTGGCGGATAAGGAATTGGTGATTCCTTTGGACGAGATTCAACTGGACGACAAAATGTATTTTGTGGAAGAACCCGTGGAAATTATGGACCAACAGGTCAAGAGGCTGAAGCGTAGTAGAATTCCCATTTTGAAGGTTCGATGGAATTCTAGGCGTGGACCGGAATACACTTGGGAACGTGAGGACTTTTTCAAGGAAAGGTACCCTCATCTGTTCCAGCGGCACGAAATGTGAGTATAAGAAGAGGCGAGCGCCGGGACGTCGCTCTCTTTAAGGAAGGGTGTATGTGATACCCTAGAACCGAGGTCACTAACATTACCCTAAATTACGCTTATTTTTGAAATTTTTAATAAATTTTATTTGCTATATATTTTAGTATTTTGGTTGAAACCGATGTTCGAGGTTATAATTTTGACGATTGACGATTTAAGAAGGACGATGACGAATACGATCCCGATGGATGCCCAAATTTCTATAATTATTGACGTTTTATCGATAATGTAATTTTTCGAGAATTTTACTTACGGTTCGTGTTAAGTCGAGTCGGGTGAGTTTTATTGCTTTCCGGGTACATTTAAAGTATCCCAAAAGTATTTTGGAGTGTTTGGGATAATTCCCGACTCCCGTAAAATTTTCTAAAATGACTAGTGAGTCAATCCCGTAAAGTTTTGGTGTCGTTTTTGCTTAAGGCCAAAAGAATGCTTATATTGCACAATGGTCCCTCCCATTTCACAAAAAGGGAACTAACAACACACACAACACATTTTCAAGAAAAAAAAAGATCAAAACCCCCTCCCTTGTGTTCTTAGGCCAACGGCCAAACACCCAAAACCACCACCACACCATTTTTTTTTGAGTTTTGATCAATTCTAATCAAAGACCACCTTCTAAAATCATCTAGTGAGTGTTAATCCATGATCATTTCACACATGCATTAACAAAAATTTCTTCCAAAAATTCAAGATTTTTCAAATTCGTTTTTGATGTTAATTGGGCATTTGCATGTTTAATTCATGCTAAAATAATGCTAGAACACCAAACAAATCAACCAAAATTAATTTGGTTGGTGGGTTTTGATCACCCAAACCCCACGGCTCAATGGGGGGTGTTTGGGGATCATGGTGGTTAATGTTTTGAGCTTGGGTTTATGTTTAATCTTATGTTATTAGATGTTTTAGATGGATACATTTACTTGCATGCTTGTTTTTAGGATTTTAGTTCTATGAGGTTGATGATCAATAGGGGTTTAGGACTGAAAATGTTGTTTGGTTGTGATTAGGGATGCTTAGGATGTTGTCTAGTGTTGATAAATGGGTTTGGAAACGAGCGTTAGTGTGATTTTGGTATGGTTGATTTTAGGCAGAAAGTTTAAGGCATTTTCGTAAAAATTATTTTGTAAACAGGTCTTATGAATAGGATAGAGTTGTAGAGCATCTTCTTAGCTTCGATTTGGTATAATGTAGAGCTTACGACTCCTAACGAGTCAAAAGTTACGACGTTTTGAAATTCGTGTACCGGGAGATGAAAACCGTCATAATCCGAAATTATGCTTGGTTTTAGGTCAAATGCCGGGGACTATAAGTTTAGTTTGGTAAATGGTCAAGGGTTGAATTTTGGTGTCAAACCTTCACATTTGAGTATATTATAGGACTTAGGTGTCAAATGGGTCAATGGAGTATTTTAAACGGGTCAAATGAGTCCGACTTGGTCAAAGTACAATTTCAGTCCGAAAAACGTAGTTTTGGAAAAGTGTTGAGTAACGGGTCGTAGAAGTGAAAACTTTTGTTGGGATTAAATATGTGTTTTCTACAGGTCTTATAGTATTTTTGAGAATTTTCTCAAATTTTATAAAAATGGTTAAGTATAGTAAAACAGTCCGTACTTTCGGTAAGTATCGGCGAAAATGAGTAAAAATGGATAACGTTAATAATAAGGACAAATGGTATAAAACGAGTAACACTTGTCGTTTTGTTTTGGCGTGAGTTGTAATTGTCACAAGTGACTAATATTTATGTATTTTATACAGTACCATAAGGTTTTAAAATGAGATTACTCATTACGCGTAATTTGGTTTGATAGGTGTTGATTTACCCGGGCATCCGTATCGTCGTCAGTGACCGTCTCTCGAACTATCGACTACTTGTTATATAAGGTGTGAATTTATAGCCTCGCTTATTATTATTTCAAACTGTTTTACCCGCGAGGGAAATGCATGCTAGTTTTCAAAATGAACATATGTCATGAATGATTGTTGGACTCGAATGTTGCCTTTGAAATTGTGTTGAGTACCTAGTTGCAAAAGGCCCTAATTTCATGAACTATTAACTATTGTTTAGTCCTAGCGTGGATTAGAAATAGCCGCTTATACAAAGTGATAGTACTATGGGGTTGACTACCCTATCCGAGACGAGGGCTAGTACGTTGATACCCCCTGCGGACGGATAATTTGTGATAAGAGATAAGGTATAATTGCAACTGATGCCTTAGTAGGGGCACTGGTTTCATCTGAATCACGCCGGTAATTCTTACGCGGGTGATTGAGTTAACGGTTTAGTGTCATGAGCTTAAAAACAATTGTCAGTATCTTGAATATAGATTGTTTGATCGACAAGTCTATGAATGATCGTGAATGGTTTTTATTTCACATATGTTCAAATGAATTGTAAAACCTATGAATTCCACTCAACGTTTTCGTTGACCAAATTTAGCATGTGTTTCAGGTAACCGCTGAAGTGTAGCATGGAGCGTGCATTGGATGGATGTTGTGTGTGGAGCTTGGAGTCTACTTGTTTTTCCGCTCAGTATTACTTAAACATTTTTAACTTTGATGTCATGTTGTTGTGAAAACTGTAACTTTTGGGTTGAGATTCATGGGGACCGAAAACGCAAAACTCTGTTGTATCACTTGGGGTAGGAAAACCGTAGGCATGTAACTTTTCAACAATTTTTAATTTAAGTTTTAAATTGACGTCTCTTTGGAGTCGTTCGATATATCTTGTGTGCGATGATAACTGCCTAGCACCCAAATGTTGTAGTTCCGCTGCGCATAGCATTTGGTGGGGTGTTAGACTTAGCCTAAAAAGTTAGGGAATCGTAGCTAAGTGCTCAAAACGCACGGTCGAGTCAAAAATTACTCTTATTCTCCCCATCGGAAAACCTACATTCGTGTCTTAAACACTTATGAAAAACAAGAATTTTTTTTAAATTTAGCCATTTTTAGCCTTATTTTGCAACAAAACGATAACAAAAAGATGAATATTGGATTGCGTGTTGACGTGAGCAAGGTGAAGTATCTACTCACCCCCCATACTAAAACTAAACATTGTCCTCAATGTTTCGAGTCTAGGGGTGAAAATACCCCCATACTAGAGACGAAGTCGAATGCTTAATCTCGAGCATGGAAAGGGTAAAACGAATAACCTAAAAGCCGTTTATGAATTATGCTATTAAGATAAATGTTAGAACATAAAAGGATATCATCGGATATCGGAATCTCCAAAGGCAACGATCGAAGCTCGAGTGATCCGTAAAACGAACACGAGAGGCTTCAATGATGACGATGAACCTAATGAATCACAATCACAAACAACCACGGAACAAAGGTTGGAAGAGTACAAGTCCCCTCGTTACACTATTAGAAAAACAATAATATTTACAAGGATAAGCATGAGAATCCCCCACGAGGCACCTTGTTTTTGATAACTAAGTCAAAAGCTCGACTCGAATCCCCATAAATGTGATCATTTAGGGATAATATTGGTATGGTCATTTTTAGTGGGGCTTACATGATAAACAATGCCCAAAAGCAACCGGTACTAAGGACTAAGTCCTTTGATGATGCAAAATACCGGGATCGAAGATGGCGTCCTCGTTTTCATGGGATAAACGAACCAACGCCACTTCAACACGTGCTCGAACCCCAAAGGGGTAGAAGAAAAGAGATGAGAAGTAGAAAGGTGGGGCAATGGGTAAGTCAACATAATGAGCTACTCGAGGTAGACTCACACCAAGCAAATGAAAATATTTTCCATTTATTGCATCGGTGGAAGACCGAGATTTCCCTTTACAAGCAATTCCGGGATGGTAAATCTCGTCCTCGGTGGAGAAACGTGAGGGAACATAAGAGGCTTCCCCCACACTAGATCCACACCAACTGTCGTCAAAAGGAGTCGACGAGATGGTAGCACTCATAAAACGCGGCGATGACGGAGTTAAACTTGTAGAAAATTCGTATAAATCAATTTTAAAATCCTTTCCTTTTTCATCGTTTAAAAACTCTTTATGAGAACCCGATTTGATAAAGTCGAAAATATTTGGCGTGTCAAATTCAAAATTAGTCGCGCTAAAAATCCTCACATTTAAGTCATTGGTGGGAGGGGGTGGTGGATTGTATAAGTTCTCAAAACGTCTATCAATAAAGAACACCGCCCCCTCGGAGTCAACATACTCATCATCCTCGTGAACGTCGATCTCATCGATTTCTTCATCAAAGATAGGCTTGTCAAACCAAGGTTTGTCATTCCCCTCCTTGAGTATCTTAGAAACTCTCTCGAAAAGATCACGATCAAGCACGAAACCATCATTCATTTGTGGGGATTGTTGATAAGTTAAATCATCACGAATGTGGTAAACGTAATTCTTATTTGAGGAGTGTTGATTAGGTAACTCCTCGAGAATTGGATTTTTGGTGGTCACATGAGTTGGTTCGTCATTGAAAATAAGATGTTCCAACTCATTATGTTCATCCTTGAATTTGGAAAGATTGACCTCACTTGTAGATGGAAGTGGAGGCAAAAGAGCTAGCTCTCGTTCAATGATTTCTTCAATATCGGGATCAAACTCGTAATCATCGTACTTCACACATTTCTTTTTAGTAGAATCAAAAATTGCATGTGGATTTTGAAGTACGTGATCAATCTCGGCAAAATCGCCATCGTCATCATCAAAGAAAGAGTCAATGTGAGAACTCACAACCATGGTCTTACAAGTCGAATGACTATGCTTAGGTGACTTTTCTAAGACGAGAGGATCGATGTCGATAAAACCTTTAGCCTCAACGGGTGTTGGGCTAGGAAAAGGAGGCACTTCGATGGAGTTAGAAGTTGAAGCCTCAAAGACGTGGTCCTTCGAAGGTAGTGAAGACGAGTCCATTTTGGTCATTGTCGTGATGGCACTAACGTCGCCCTTCGGAATTGGTTGTTCACTTGTTTCACTAAATATATCCCAAAGTAATTTTTCATCCATAAATTTACGCATACCCTTTTGAATTAAGTACACATATTCTTTATCATTAAAATCATCATCTTTAAAACCGTTCTTCTTAATTCTTTCAAAACATGCATTAAGCCTCATATTTTCCGCTAAAGTTAACATTTTGAAATCATTAGAATTTGAAACATTAGGTTTTGAAACCTCGGTTTTTTCATGATCATTAGACACTTGGGATTTATTTGCGAAAGTCCATTTTGTCATCCCCATATCTCATAGTAAGTCTCCCCTCGTGAACGTCGATTACGGTTCGAGCCGTCGATAAAAACAGTCGACCTAAAATAATGGGTCATTTAGGGTCACACTCGTAATCGGAAATGACGAAATCCGCGGGAAAAACAAACTTTCCAACTTTAACATAGACATCCTCGGCTATTCCAATTGGTATAAGTGGTGTACAATTTGCAAGCTCGATTGTCATGTTCGTGGGGGTAAGTGAAGGCAATCTCATCAATTTCCAAAGAGAATGAGGCATGAGATTGATGCTAGCACCTAAATCGGCAAGGGCTAAACACACCTCCCCGGCAGCGGCGGCAAAAATTGATGTAGGTTTTTATATACTTGTTTTAGGAAAAACAAAGTATAAGGCGGAACGTATTAATCGACACGATTTAGGAAAACCGTGAAGACGAAAATTCCGAGTTCGTTCTCGAAGGAGGTGTGTGAATTAAGTGCCAATATGTAAAATCAAGAGTTTGATTAGTGTCGTTTTTGGTTTAAGAGAAAAAATTAAAATACGAGCTACGACTACGATTACACTACGACGAATTGACGTAAAACGCGAACGTAAATACGTAAAACGTGCCAAAATTAAAAATTAAAACTAAAAATTAATTAAAATATAAAACTAAGTCTAAAATAATATAAATAAGAATAAAAATTCAATAAATAAATTTTAAAACCTTTTATTAATTAAATATTCAATTTTAAATGCTAATTAAAGCCCTAAAATTAAATATAATTAAGAATAAGCCTAAAATATTATTTTATTGAACTAATAACTCACTTATATTATATAAAGACTAAAAAGTATTTTTCCTAAATTTTAAAGACTATTATTCTATTTTTAAAATGCTAAAAACAATTTTTAAACTAAAATAATGATCAAAAATACTAAAATAATGCTAAAATTAAACTTACTATTTGAAAAATCCTAATTTATATTACTTAACAGTAGAAAAATTTAAAAATTTGAAAACAATAATTTTTTACACTAAAAGACAAAACAGTTTGATTTAAATCCTAATTAAACTTAAATTAATTCTAAAAAATACTTAAAAAGGTGAACAGTAAAACCTTTTTAAACTAAAAATCTTAAAATAATTTTCTTAAACTAGAAAAAACTTTAAAACTAAAAAATATAAAAGTTTTGCACTAAAAGACAAAAAAATAATTAAATAAAAACTAACTAAATTCAATTTAATTCTACAAAATGCAAAATGAATAGTAGAATAAAAATTAAACTAAATAAAAAATCTTAAAATAAAATAACAAATCTAGGAAAATAAAAAAATTGGAAAAAGCTCAATTTTTAACACTAAAAACAAAAAAGGGAAAATCTGACAGTGACACTTAGCTGGGCTTTGTCTTTTAGCCCAACAGTAGGAAGTTTAACCTTAGAAGGGGGAACTTTGTTCACACTGTTTGTTCAAAAAAACGTATCTGGGCACAAATGAGCTTAGATCTTGCTTGTTTGGGGTTTTACTTGGAACCAAAGGCACCCCCACAACCAGTTGGGTTGTGGGGAGTCAAGTAAACAATAAAACACACAGATGCAAAACAAGAAATTCACACAAATGGGCACAAATTCAATTACTGGTGAAGCAAATGGGATCTGGGCACACTTGCTGGTCTAGTTGACACTTTGGTGAGTTTTGGCTAGCTAGAACTCACACAACACACAACCAAACTATTCCTAACTGGTTCCAAACCTTAAATCACCTCTATAGCTCACTGATTCCAAGATTTGATATACTAAATTACATAATCAAAGCTATACAAGCCTACTGAATTTTATAGCTAATTTTACCAAGTATTTAGCATGCAATTTCCTTTTAAAACCTACCAAACTCAAACCTAGTGACTAAAATAACCTACTACTAACAAATTAAGTGTGTCTGATTAGTTTTAACCTAACTTTATGTCACCTAAGTCAGCTTAAAACACACCCAAACACCCCCTTAATTTCTGAAATCAAGTTTTAACAAACCAAATGCATTTAAATCCTAACCAAACTGATTTCAATCTATCTAATCATGCATATAATCCTGAAATAAGAACAAAGCAAGCTAGTTCTAACACATAAATAGTATCTCACACATAAACCACAAAAATCACAATTTAAAGCTTAAATTAAGGGTTCAAGCCATGATACCTTTCTGATTTACATCCAAACCAGAGGGATGGGCTGATGCCATCTTCCTTTCAGCTTGAAAACTGAGCTTATGGCTTATGATAAGGCTGTTTGTAGGGATGGTTGATAAATGTCTTCAAAATCACAAAGAGAAGAAAACTGATAATTCTTGATGGTCTTGCTTTTGTTCCTACACAAACACCACCAAACCAAAAGAAAAACTTCAAGTATCAAAAGGCGTTGTTGGCTTGTAGCTTTTGCTACAGTAAAATATGAATAAAAAGTAAATCAGATTTTTGTGAAAAATCTTTGAAAAAACTTTGAAATAAACCACACTTTGAAACCACTATTGTAACCAAACTAAGCTGAACAAATCAAAATCAGCAAACCAAACTCATGAGTCCACTTTCACTTTCTCATGAGTTTGTATTTGAGTTTTCTAAAAATCCTTTTAATGAAAACCTTTTGAAAACTTACAACTAATTTGCATAAAATTAAGATTGATTAAACTAAGAAAGCTGATAAAAATGGAACTCAATATTTGCAATAAACTTAAATTTTCATTTTCATTAATAATAAAAGATTTTTTACAAAATATTGGAACAAAACTAAAATGAAACACAATCCGTTTCATTTATACTATATGAAAGAAAATTCTAGAATCTTAATAAAATATTACAACACCCTAAACCCTAACGGCTGATTTTCCAGTCTTGCCCTTTGAAGAATCTTGGTCAACTGAGTGGCATGTGATCTCTGTCTAGTTCTTATGATGTCCAGCTGTTAGTGAGTGATCAGGGGCGTTCATTTTGAGTGGAGGACAATGAGTAGCATCTTAATCGTTTATCTTGTCGATTTTGGTTTTGAGGATGAAAGTGACGTAACAGGGGAGGTCCCTACTGCTCACACGGGTTGGTTGGGGTCACATTTTTGTTGTGGGATGGGCTTATAGTGTTGGTAATTAGGGATCTGGAAGTTTATGGGGTAAACCCCTTTGATTAGTGAGAGATTGAATTAGGGTTTATAGGGATTAGAGGGTGTGAATATGGGTGGGTTTAATCTGATGAAGGGAATAAACAAGTGTTAGGCGCCCATTTTTTTATTTATTAATCATAATTTGAAAACTGATTTAATAAATAAAAACAGGTTTAGGAGGTGGAAGGCAGACGTGGAGGCTAGGGTGATGGTGATTGGCTGGTTGACTGGTCAAAGTGACATGGCGGAGTGTAAGTGGTGGTGAGGAGTTATGTTGTCTGACCCTTTTAGTCCCCCCATGTTCTTTTGTCTTGTCACTTCATAATAAACAGCCCAAAAATCTAAACCCCTTTGTAAATGAACTTTTTGTTTTTGCATTTTGACCACAAAGAGTTTCTCAAACTTGTTCCAAGGACTTGTTGTGTACATTGATCATTCTTCAAGGGCCATAATGGTATAATCTCATCATTTTAGGGACCCGATGTGTAATTTTGAGTTTTACAAGGGTTTAAAATGACAAGTCTTGAAAAGTAGAGGGACCAATCTTGCAAAATCTTCAAACTTCAAGGACTTGATAGGAAAATCATGATTCGGGCCCGGTTCTTTGTGTGGCTTCGTTTCTCGTGTTCGTTTTTGCTTGATTCTTGTTCTCATTTGTTGATTTCACGATATCCGTACCTAAAATACACAATGAACAAACACAAGCATATTTAGGGGTATTTTATGACATTTTTAACCGTTTTAAGCCAGATTTGGACGATGAGACTATGTATAATTGCAGTCTCATCACCAGGTATTGGCCATAGTGGTTAATATAGAACATTGTAATAATTATGGTTACCCCCACATTCTAAATTTGGCTTATGAAATGGTTACTTTGACTTGCAGCCTGATTACTTACCACATAGATGGGTGAATACACTGTCTACTGACATTGTGTTCGAGCATAATGATGTTGCAATGGGAGATTTTCCATTGTGTCCTTCTACAAATGAACCAGTTACATACAACGACGATGGAATAGGTGTACAATGGTGGCGTGATTCTTATAATGGTGCCCACGAGTATGGAGGTACCCCTTTAGAACATACTTGTGTAAATACAAATGCATCACAACATACACCATCAGAGTTACAACGTGGAAATAATTTTCATCTTGACGATCTGCCCGTCTCTAGTTTAAGGTTTTGAACTATTGAAGTAAATTTTATAATAATGTGTTTTTCGAATATGTAACAATATACTTTGGTTACTTAATTTATGTGTTAAGACTTATATTTATGGCTGTTTCATATTGTGAAAGTAAGTATTGTAGTAGGCAATAGAACATGTATGCAAACAACGACACCTTAATATTATAACTACGGGACAAACCAACAACGTAGCATCATAAGATAAGGAAACAACAACAAAACATACTTAAACTAGTGTATGACTTGATAATGAGGCCGGTTTTGAAGGATTAAAGATTCCTTGTAAGGAACAACAACAAACGATCCATCTACTCCCTCAATTCCTTCAGGATTCTAGAATTCCTACAACTGCTGATTCCATGTAAACAACAAATGAGGGAAACCATCTGGATTAACACCAACATCAAACATTGGTTCACCTTGGCTGTTAAATTCTAATAACCTAGACCTGTGCTCTAGTGGCATCTCAAGGAAAATCGACAAACGCACACATGTTATCAACCCATGTTCATCTACTACCTCCTATCCCACAAGATGATGCAAGTCATCAAAGACAACACAACCTGATACGACCAGCACATCTCCACCAATGGTAAGAGTGTATGGGGGGAACCATAATTCTTATCTCTTGAGGAATAGGTTGTTGATGGAATTGGTAGGTAAATAAATCAAAGGATACTAGCATCTATCTTTTATGTGTAGTTCCATTAGTGCAATACCATTTCTCCCAACCAAGACAAAATATTTTCCCACCTACGACAGCCTGACCTGTTTTTTTTAATTTTGATGGTTGGCTTGGGCAACTGGTGGGCCTCAAGACGTGTCCAGGTATGTGAGCTCATGTTGAACATACCAACAAACCAAGGTCCTACACTATGTAGGGGTAGATGAATTTTTAGTATTGTTGGGTCTAAGGTGTCTGGACGGACACCGAAACCATACACAACTTTGGACAAAAGAGGTCGACCTACAATATTGTTTGATAAAATAGTAACAGATTTGTCAATAGACGGGTTCTAGACAGCAAAACCAATTTGATTATTAAGACCAATGGTAAAGCACCATAAACCCTCAGAACTACCAAATACTTTAAGGACAACAGAATTATATGATACGTTCAGAATCTTATAAGCTGAAGAACACATAACTTTGTACATTCTATTCGCTTCTTCATGCTTGCATTGCAAAATTAGAGAACACGATGTTACCTTACGCAAACCGTACTCTTCTATGAACTGTAAACTATCAATGCTAAGCATCCACTGTCTAGAAACTTGACGAAACCGGATTAAAGACTTCATAGGGAGCTTATTCATTATATCCCACTGAATATCAAATGGGATGTAGTCGGACATTTTTGGTAGAGGTGGTTTGTTTTTTATTACTTGCTATATCAAGATGAACTGACATTTCATGGAGCTAAGGCTTATGGTATTTATATTTAAAATTGAGGCATCCTGAAGTGTAAATATTTAACAAACCAAGGCAACCATTGGTAGGTTAACAGTTAACACAATTAAGGTCTTAACACTTTGGGGCAACCAGGAATAGTTCTAGGGCATCCCTTATTAAATGAGAATCAGCCTTTTTGTTGACATGACTAATATTAAATTACACAAGGCATCCTATTATTATACTCACTAATAGTCCAAGGCATCCTATTATATATGATGATGGTATGTTTATGAAAAACTGGTGTAATAGTTACCCCAATAAATACTTTCTCAAATGTCAAGGCATCTAATCAAGACACCTGTGCTCCTTAACATAATATTTAGGCATCACTTTATAAAATCATTACAAAAGCCATACGTTAACTAGTTTCTCGTATCCCAAGTACTACCATACAGAAATACAGTGTTTGAAGAAAAAAGAAGCTATACGTTCCCGATAAGCCAAAGCAGTATGGATCGGATTGATAACATCTAAGTCCATTCCTTGGGACAATCTGAAGAGGAAAAAACATACCCATATGCCACATTCGCCAAATACTCCACGTTGTTTAGGAACGTTTGGTTCGTTCCTAAATGTTATGAAGTATGCATATTTGTCTATTTTCTTCTTTTCAAATACCAGCACTTGTTCTAATACATGCGGTAATGTTTCTTGTCCAAATTTAAGTAATATTAAAAAACCACACTTTAGGTTTAAACTTTTAAACCGGAAGGGAGTAGATACACATTAGTAACCATTGATCAATGATATGTAAAATCACCATTAAGGTTATAGTACAACATACTAACACACAAATACATACTGAATCCATTATTGACAAACGGTATAAACTTGTAACTACATAAAACATTAAAATGGACTTAGAATACTACTTTACTAAAAGGATTAGTAACCATTCATTAATGAGCGGTAAAAACACCATTAAGGTTAAAGTACAACATACACTAATACATACTGAATCTGTTCTAGACAAACGGTAAAAAGTTGTAACTACATAAAACATTCAAATGGACCTAAAAGACTAGTTTCCTAGAAGGATTAGGGATTCTTGGTAACGTCCCATCAAAGTTGATCCTCCGTCCGTGTGTTTACCAATGTCATCCCAATCTTCAGTAACCATGTTAAACACTTGAAGGGAATGGCCAGGCAGGTGGAAACCCTATAGGTACACCGCCTACCGTGAAACCAACTATCTTAACAGAGTGAGGTGTGTGAATCCCGAACCTCATATCAAATGAGATGACATTCATCCAATCGACGACACATTCCCATGCACATAAAAACTGGGTATCCTCGAATAGATAATTCCCTGAAAGGATGAGTAATTCACCAATTTGAGAGACATTGACGGGGTCAGGAAGTATACTCGCAAGTTCATGGGGAATCTCAATGACATGAAACCTGTGTACACGCATATCAAAAGATACGAGGGCAAAGCGTGTGTCCATGCCACAATGAGGCCCAACCTTTGTGTCTGTTGCTACCCAATAGATAAAGTTACCCAATACCGCCTGACCATAATTTTGCTTAACTCTTACACTTCACGGGGCAAATGAGGAACGTCGTACCAGACATTGGTGCTCAACGTATACACAGACACATAACGCGGACCATTTTGGTATGTTGGGTAGGAGATTTTTAATATGGTAGGGTCTAAATTATCTTTGCAAACACCAAACCCAAAAGATAATCTTTCTGTGTGACGTTGAAAATTAGAATATGGAACACCAATAGTGATAGAATTTTTTAAAGAGGGATTCAAAAGCGCAACACTCATATTATAGACATGAGAGAAACACATTATACCTTCTGACATGGCGATTGGCTTCAAAACAGTATGATTTAGTTGTGTTACTAACGGGGTAAACATAAGGTTAGCGTCTAATGATCCCATAAAACTTATGAAACCTTGATCATAAGTTATATTATAAGGTATAGTGGCACTACTTCGGACACCATACATGTTAATAAACCTTTGGGAATCTATGAATTCCTTCCACTCACGACTAATGCTTCTACACTGTAACACTGCCTTGATGGGGAGTGCTAGCATAATCTCCATTTGGATATCAAAAGGGATATAACCAGACATTGTTGGTAACTTTGGTTTATATTGAATGTAACTATGAGGACTCAAAAAATTTCATTCACTTTTTCTTGTTGGTGTAAAAGGTTTACATTACCTAGTATGTAGTTACACTTAAATAGTAAAGCTATAACACTGCCAAATTTGCCATTAAAAAGGGATGGGGTGGTTATCCAACTTGTTCACTTAGTGTAATGATGACCCTAAAGATTAGAGTATACCTATCTGAACTGGTTAACTATTAGGACAGGTTGGATATTTATGCATGAAGTGATACAAATTAACTATCACACCAACTTGTTACCCTTTGGGTCAATTCAACATATATTTTAGAGGAAAAATATTATAAAATTACGTTTAATACTTCAAAAGACATGTAAAACATAAGGATTTATAATACCTTTATATTATATTAATAAGATAACTTTATAAAACTAGAAATGCTTCCTTCAATGTTGCATTACATGAACACTATGATCTTCATACGGATACAAAATCAGTGAATCCTTGGACGGACCCACCAAGAAAGACCCCCATCCCCGTGAATACCTAAATGCTGAAATTCACCCGACGTCATGTTATAGTCTTGCAGAGACTGTAGCGGCATATAGTCTGTGGAATCGTCTACATCCAACAATAGACGGTGATCATGCGTAAACCCTACTAACTTGACAGTATGATCTATGGGAACTTGTATAATCATTCTATATGATTGGACAGACAAACCATCTACTACTAATTCCCAGGGTAAGAAAGCTGATTCCCGCATGCGAGAAGTACGTTGAGATTATCAAACAATCACGTAACTGTGATATATTTGAACTTTTTGGTAGAAGATTTTTTATGTCTTCAGGGATTTCTATAACGTGGAACGCGTAACTATCCATATCAAATGAAACTATTACTTGGTTATAGATGTTTTTACCATTAGCTGCAATTACTGATTCATAACAAACCCAGTAAATAAAAGCTCCTATAACAGTGTGTCCCACATCTGTCAAGCGAAGCGTTTCGCGCGGAACACTTGACAGTTGGTGCTATTTGTTGGAACTTAGTTTAAAAATCGAAACATACCATAGACCAAATCCAGAATAGGGATAAGATATCTTCACTATTGTTGGGTCTAGAGTTGTGGGATGGACTCCAAACCCAAAATCAACACGTGTGGACTCATATTGGCCGACGTAGTATGGAACAACTATACCAAAGGAATTCCTTATACATGGGTTCATCATCACAACCATCATATCACCACTTAAAGAAAAACACCAAATCCCTTGGGAATTTCCAATGGCCGTGACATCAGACTGGTTTAGATTTGAATTTAGGGTGGTGTAACCTAAATTTGAATCTAATAACCCCATGAAACCCTGGAAACTCCGTATGAATCTAACGTGCAAACAATTGTGGTCTGTTTCACATACACAATAAGCGTTGATGAAATCAGTTGACTCTATAGTGGCCTTCTAAGTATTTGAAACACTCCTAAATTGTAGTAACGACTTAACAGGTAACTTGTTCATTATTTCTGTTTGCATCTCCAATGGGATATGGTCTGACATAATTCGACCTTTTGAAAATACTATAAAAAGGTATTTGTTGTTTTGATAACGTATCCTTAACAATATAACACTTATATAGACCTAAATCCAACTTTAACAAACAACATACATTAAATGTTGTCATTACTTACACGGTACTAATTTAACACTGTTACACCTAATCAAGACAAATATGGCTTGAACACGATTTACTTTACTCTAAGACTAAAAATATTAAGGTTTGTGTATTATTACCTTTAAGCAAGCACGAAGTTTCACATAAAAATCCCTGGTCTCTGGCTCGTACATAGATCCACTGTCGTAGAATGTAACTTGGCCTGTTTCTATAATTAACATGGCAAGACACCAGTGCTGCTCCGTTTTATTTATTGGCATATAAACCTACAAAAGTGTTTTTGTATGTTTCTTTATTATAAACATATTTATAACTTAGTATAATATCTAAAAAAAGATTGGTGTATATTATACACATGACCTTATCTACGGTATACCAAGGAACTTTATATTTTGTCCCATCAGCATAAGAATCCAGGATCGAATTCTGAAGTAGTAGTTGCACAAAGTAAACCCCAGCCATTGCCCAATCAGCCTGAGCGGATCTCATATGCCACATGTAATTCACCCATAACTCTATAAGCTGTTAAAATGAAAATGTGTTACACTCACACTAAATACAGAATCGGATGTATTTAAAACTTAATATCATGAATGCTAAATGATAAGTAACCTCGTCCATAATCCATCCTTTCCCTGGAGGGTCTAAACAAGCTAAGCTTTCCCAAAATCTACGGTCTATTATCACATCTGCGCACCAAGGAAACCGACAACGCATCAGACCTCGACGACAAAGGAAATTATTAAAGTCATCACTTTTGTTAAATCTGTCTGTGTCCCGAGTTGGTCGCGATAGATCCTGACAAGTCAAATTAATTTTGTACTTAAAACAAATTGAAACAAATAAAACAACGTAACATGGAATATTGTTCCAGAATTATTACCTCTAACCAAGGTTCTACTACTGCCAAAAATTGGGTCATGTAGTCGTCATCCACTGCAGAAATAGTTCTCTTGTTATCATGTTTAACGAAACTGTTACTCCAATAATTCTTCGAGTAATCACTTCCCAAATAATTCCTTTTCGCGAGATATCAGTTGACGAAGAAGGTTTCCAATGACCAGACACCATGAGGTCAAACCGCCTTTTAATCTTTACCATAAGTTCGGATTCTATACGCTTCCTATCCTCCTCATGTGTCTTGCGTAAGAACACTTGTTCCATACCTTTATTGTCTTCAAGACGAATCCGTTCCTGTATAGTAATCAAGTTTTATTAAAATACGCGTGACATATGATTGTACACAACCTTATATTATAGATTTTCTAATCACTTACATTAATAGATTCACTATTTGTGTATTCACAACGGGTGCTATTAACAGTACAATAACTGGGAGTATCAACCAACACAATATAGTCTTTGTTTAGCTCATCAAAAACATCTGGATGGCAATTCATTAATAACTCGTGAATCTCCAATGGATGCTAATAAAATCAAACACTTTAAATTATTAATAACGAATTAACTAAAATATAAGGAATATAAATTACGTATATGGTAAACATACGTTTTCAATAACACGTCTTTCTCTTCCCATTCAATTCAGTCGCACGGTTATTTATAGAACACAAAACCTTGAATAAGTAAGGCAATATAAGCCTACTCAACTTTACTGGTTTATTAGAACTGACCTGTATTATAACTTCAAGTTTAAATATACGGTTGCTTAGACCCTTAATCACCTGATCCTTCAGCTTTAACTCTTCCACATACTTGTCTCAACCCTACAAACGTTTGGCAATTGACTAACATCTAACTGTCGACGTTTACGTTTGGACATCAGATTCATCATGTATTCGTCGTACGAGTTTGGTGACTTATTTGGCGGACTACGAGGTTTGTGTTTTTGGTAGAACTTTCGAAATTCATTAAACCACTCCTTCTGTTGCTCGGCTATAGTTGGTACAAGATCAACTTTTACATTCACAGCCTACACCAACAACAAATGTTACAAATATGTTAACATGTAACCAAAAAAATTAATGTGGATTTTTTTTATTAACTAAGGCAAATAAAGCTATGTAATCTGGTTTCTTTAACAGCCGCTTCCTTGACCACGATAAGGCTCTTGGAATAACCCCCCCCCCCCCCCCCCACATCTTTAGACCACCAATAAATGTAATCTCCGAAACATTCGAGAATCCATGTCTATCCAAAATAAGTAACATGTCAAACAACTAACAAAACTTATAGCTATGCTTCGAAAATAAAGGTTAAAAACACTAACGATGAACGCCCAAACAAAGCCAAATATCGTATATGTAGGGACATAATTACAAGACTATAAAACCCTTTATGATGTTCCAATCGATGCGTAGCTACAACCTTCACTATCTGCTCGTACAAATGCGTCCAAACATACTCCCCCATGGAAAACTATCCCAGGCATCAATATCTTCAACCAAACGCAACAACCTAACATCGACTACATCAAGTAACGAACACCCCATAAATATCATTTGTAACATTAGCATGATGAACAACCGTACGACATCTGCATTACTTAACTTGGAGAACATATCCTCATCCTCTATCCCAACCAGAAGGTCTACATTTGAAACCGTATAATCTACTTTGCTAAGAAACACACGTTTAACAAAGTTAAGGTCCCCTTTACTATATAACCCCAGGTCATAACTTCCAAAACTAAAACCATTAACAATGGCAAACTCAGGTCTCCAAAATGAAGGTTACACCCTTGAAGGTTATATATTATTGGCAAATCATACATGCCTTCATCAACATAACGTTGTGTACGCAACATACAATCAATCAAAACTTGGTCGTGGTGAACTAGCACTTTCCAAAGTACGTATGTCTAAACATCTTACTTCTTTTTTCATTTAATTTCCCTCTAATTAATTTGAAGTATTTCAGTTTACTAGTAATTATTAATTTCTCTTCCATTACCTACAAGTACAAATACCGGAAAATTTAGATATGACGTCAATAATGTTACTAACAAGCATGTGTTATTGGTCAAATAATTCGTGAATCAATTATACTAATCAATTCTAATATATGCATACATAATCTTCTAAATCAACTAAACAAACAAACTGAATTAATACTAATCAAAATAGAACATGAACACTGTGCTAATTGAAAGAGATAACAATTACTTACCGGAATAATCGCTTGCTTGTTTACTTGATGATTCAATCATTCGCATACTAATTGGATTGGTTTAGGGTTTTTCACTGTACTAGGATTGGCTTCATAAATCTTATTGGATTCAAAAACAATTCGTTGCTTTTATGATTGGAGAAATCATTCTTCTTTTTCAAAACCAGAGAAATAGATGTTCATCCGTGGTGGTGGTGGTGTGTGTAAAGTGTGTTTTTCTGGCGATGTTACTTCTAATCGATGAAGATGTTTTTTTCCAATTATATAGGATGCCTCGGATATAGGGGTGTCAATATTTCCGACCCGACCCGAACCCGACCCGACCCGAACCCGACCCGAGCATATTCGGGTCGGGTTACTCGGGTTGAAATTTCAATTCGGGTTAGTCGGGTCAACCTGACTAACCCGAATTCGAAATCGGGTCGGACATCGGGTAAAATATTTATGCTTAATTCGGGTTCGGGTCAACCCGATTGACCCGAATAAGAAATTTTTTTATTTTTTTTATTTTTAAAATTAAAATTAAATATAAATTCTATTAAAAAAAATTAAATTTTTTTTTTTTTTAATATTTTACCCGTAGTCGGGTTGACCCGAACCCGAATAGACCCGACCCGAGTAGACCCGACCCGAGTAGACCCGACCCGAATAGACCCGAACCCGACTAACCCGAGTTCAACTCGGGTCGGGTTCGGGTAAAATATTTTTACCCTCAACCCGAATTCAACCCGACCCGAATAACCCGAACCCGACCAACCCGACCCGATTCCCACCCCTACTCGGATATACAGTAACAGATATACGGATGCCTTGGTTCTTTATACGATGGTCGCCTTCGTATTTTATACCACTTTTTAATACTTTTACATTATTTTTAAAGGATGCATCCGGTAAAAATTTCAAGATGCCTCCATATTAAATACCACACCTGCGTATTCCTTTCACCTACCCATGTCATGTGTCGTCAAATAGGAATAGGTGCCTTGAATGATGTTTGGGATGCCCAGAAATTAGTACTGTTTGAACACAAAATATTTTTAAAGTCTGTACTATTATATTCTAGAGACTTGAAAAGCACGGAAGACTTGAAGACACCAGGTAGCACACACACTCACATCACCACCTTGTAATTCTAAAACCCTCTCGCCCAAAACATTTGACCATTTCTCCTCCAAAGTCAAAATGAGACGCGCCACCACACTCGCCGCCACCTCTCTCTCACGCGCCATCTTCACATCCTCCAAACACCAATACACCAACCACCTTGGCTCATCTCGCCGCTGGTTGTCTTCATCGTACAGATCAGGTGGGTCTTCTAATGGTGCTAAAGCTATCAAGTCTTTTGGTTATCTGGCTGGTGCTGGAGTGGTGGCAGCTGGTGTGACGGCTGTGTTGATGGCGGAAGATGAGGTTTACGCCAAAGAAGCGGTCAAAGCGGATCTGGTTCCAAAAGATGTTGTTCTTTATCAGTATGAGTCTTGCCCTTTTTGTAATAAGGTTAAAGGTAATCTTTTTAACATGTTTTTTGTTTGTTTTTGTTTAGTTTGGAAATTTGTTCTGTGTATTTCGTGACAGGAATGATCGGAAACTATGTTATGCCCTAACTCACGTGTTATTATTATTTTATTGGTTTGTAAACAAATCATCCTTTAAGGTTCTTCCAATCGCTTCTCATTTTGTGATGCGTATACTGCTTGTTTTTCTGTTTCTAGATTCCTTGATAAAGGGAATGCTTTTTCTTCTCTAGAGAAGACTTGAGAATCTTAAGAAACCCATTTAGATTGTTTATATTTTTCCTTCTTTAAAAGGACAACAAGATTACCTTCGATTGTGACGGTGAGGATGGAAGGTCGAGATGTTTACCAATGGTGGTTAGGGCTAGAATGAGATACTTGAATGGTAGACAGGCAAATCCATTTTTCTAGTTAAGATTTGGAAAGTGAGAATTTCACTTTTTTTTTTAAACTGTTAGGAAAAAAGTGTGACTAAACGGGTTTTCAGTTCTATTTTTCTATGAGAAGTTTCCTAGTAAAATGGGATGTTCACCAACTAAACACACCCTTAGTTTCCACAACGGGCTTTAAGTTTTTGATTATTGAAAATTAGTTAGTTTTGCAGCTAGAGTTATTTACATCACTCTTGTACGCAGTAGCTACTTAGTAGTATAAGTGTATAACCAGGTGTGCTCTTTTTTATTGTGGATATAAGTCTATAACTTGTAAACAACATATTCACCCTCTCTCTCTCTCTCTCAAGGAAGCTTTAGCTTATTAATAAAAACAGTATCTACATTCAATTTTATGTCTTAGGTTTTTGGGACCAGGATCAAATAAAAGACAACTCTAAGCATGTACACCTGTATATATTTTATACTCAACCCCTTGAAAGGCGCTGATGAATCAAGTTAATAAAGTGATTAACACCGGTCTACCTGTATCTAGTTTATATTGCGGAAGTTGGACATGTGTGTTTATCAGTGTTGTAGCTTTTGTAAATCAAGGCCCTTTATGACGTTTTTACAGGATCTGACATCAAGGTTTTTAGATGGCATAAATTTGCCAAATGCTAACAGTTTCTGATTACCCTCGTTCTTTGTTTTTACCCTCTTCTATTTCACGCTAGTCATAAATAAGTGTTTATGCGATGAGAGGTAGGTTATGGCTTTAAGGCACTTTACTGAGTACGGGGTGGCTCACCTTATGAATAGGTTAACTTCGACTTATCATCCAAGAATAGTAAAGAGAGGAACCTTCGGTTAGTCCAAGGTAGTTAAAAGCGAAAGTGACCTTAAAGCGACATACCTGTTTACAAAGCGAGAAGCGAGAAAACCGAGCGCTTTAGTAGTTTAGTAAGCATTTTACCCTATGTGCATATAATAGTGTCTAGCATGAAAACAATTATTAAATAAAAGAATAATCATCTTAAAATCTTAAAAAGGCCACAAAATAGAAGTTCATTCAAATACTTAAAGCCTAAAGTCTGCCTTTTTTGTTCCGAGTAATCGTCTAAGTTCTCATTTCTTATTTCCCCATCGTTTCCGACATCCACTATATCATCTTCGTCGGCAAGATCCTCGTCATCTTCATCAGATATCCTACTTGTAGATGCTCTTCTTGTACAATGCACGGGCTCATTTACACCACTAGCACTAGTTACGGCACCCCAAGTTATTCCTTCATCCTCATCAAACACAAACTCGCCTTCAGCATCATTACTTCCAGTGAGCCACTCATTGCTCTCATCCACATCATCTAAACAAATAAGGTCAATGGTTTTCCTATTATCATAACGAGCCTTGAGCTTTTGATTGTACTTGACAAATACCAAGTCGTTTAGCCTTTTCTGTTCCAATCTGTTCCTGCTTTTTGTGTGGATCTAAAAGGAAAAACAAAAGTTAAGCACTAAAAATCAATAAAGAAAATAAACTTTTAGGATTTGACACTATTGATACCTGCTGGAATACACTCCAATTTCTCTCACAGCCACATGAACTACACGTTAAGCTCAAAACCTTGATAGCAAATCTTTGTAGATTTGGAACTGAACTGATGTGGGTCGACAGTGAAGACAATGGCCAAGAAGTTGAGAAAGAAAAAAGATAGAACAGAGAGATGGTTTTTGGAGCAATTTTCTGTATATTCCATAACATAAAACATGTGCCTTTTAAAGCATAACAAACACATAAACCACTACATCCTAAATTGGTGAAAACATGGAAACGTGGGCATCCCCTCAATTCCCTTTATTCTAGCACAATTCTAACTGACAAAAAGGAAAATAAAAGTAACACTTAACACCTATGTTGACTTCTTCTACTGCATGAGACTTGCATGAGATTCACATAGACTAAGTCACATAACAATCCACCCCACTTACACTCGACTTGTCCGCAAGGCTAAAGTTAGGATAAGACCGAATAAACCTTCATTTTGTTTCCCAGGTTGCGTCTTCACGAGGGTGACCCGACCACTTAACCAAAAGTTCTGTTTTGGGCCGATACTTTCCCTTTTGAACTACACGCTCATCCAAGATGCATTCCGGCTGTAAAGGATTGGAAGGTAGAATCGAGGCATCTATGGTCGCTGGGCTTGGGTCGATAGCCGATCCAACACATCGTCTTAGCAAACTGACATGGAACACGTCGTGTATAAGTGACCCAGGTGGTAACTCGACTCGATACGCCACTGCTCCTACCTTGTCAAGTATGCGATAAGGCCCAAAGAATCGGGGGCTGAGTTTATTTGACACCCGTGTCGCCACTGACGTCTGCCGATAAGGTTGTAATTTCACGAAGACCAAATCACCCTTCTCAAATTCTAATTCCCGCCTGTGATGATCGGCCTGAGTTTTCATGCGATGTTGGGCAGCCAATAAATTAGCTCGCAACTGCCTTAATAACTCATCCCGGGAACGGAGATACTCATCAACAGCTTGGATGTTCGTTGTGCCCGGAACATAAGGTAGCAATTTTGGAGGAGGTCGTCCATACACCACCTGGAATGGCATCATTTTAGTGGAGGTGTGCACTGAGGTATTGTAACTGTATTCTGCCCATGGCAGCCACTCGACCCACTTCTTCGGCTTATCACCAGCAAAACACCGCAAGTACTGTTCCATCGTGCGATTAACAACCTCAGTCTGCCCGTCCGATTGAGGGTGGTAGCTGGAACTCATACATAAACCTGTACCTTGCAATTTGAATAAAGCTTGCCAAAACGAACTAACAAAAACTTTGTCTCGGTCACTTACCACCGTCGATGGAATACCATGAAGTCGTACAATATTAGACACAAATTCTCGTGCGATGGTGATGGCGGTGAATGGGTGTCGCAAGGCTACAAAGTGAGCATATTTCGAGAGCCTGTCAACTACAACCATGACCGCGGTGAACCCATTTGAGTTGGGCAAACCTTCCACGAAATCCATGCTTACATCTTCCCACACCTGCTCCGGAATTGGTAAGGGTTGTAACAAGCCCGCGGGTTTCATACTATCTGTTTTAAAACGCTGACAAACCTGACATTCGCGAAGAAACCGTTTTAGCTTTTCTTTCAAACCGACCCACCAAAAACTTTGTTTTACCTTTGCCAAGGTTTTGTGGAACCCAAAATGGCCTCCTTCTGGTGATGAGTGACACATCGCGAGTACAATAGGTAATAAAGGGGAAGTGGGACTGAGCAAGATGGCCCCTTCTCGAAACCACACACCATCGCGAACAACTAAATTCTTCCGTGAATTAGTAGGAAGTGAAGAAGGCAAATCAACATAATAAGGATCAGTCTTGACCTCGTTTTGAATGTCAGCCCAAATAAGAGAACACGGATGAGAAATAGCTAATAACTGACACTCGGGTCGTCGGGAAAGTGCATCCGCTCCTTTGTTTGAAACCCCTTTTTTGTACTCAATTTGGTAATCAAAGCCCAGGAGTTTTGATAACCATTTTGCTTGGGCTGGTGTAGTGATACGTTGTTCCAAAAGATATTTTAAACTCATATGATCCGTCTTAACCACGAAGGGTCGCCCCAATAGATAATGCCTCCATTTACGAACCGCCTTAACCACCGCCAACATCTCTTTTTCATATGTCGACCATGATAACATACTGCCTTTTAAAGGGGCACTAAAATACGCGAGAGGTCTTCCATTTTGGGTAAGAACGGCACCAATACCGACACCACTCGCGTCACACTCGAGGGTGAATGGAAGAGACCAATTTGGTAACCCCAAAGTAGGTGCTGTGGTGAGAGCTTTCTTCAACTGTTGAAAAGCTTGATTAGCAGATGCATCCCATTGGAAAGGATTCTTTCCCACTAACCTGTGCAAAGGGGCTGCAATACCTCCAAACCCCTTGATAAACTTGCGATAATACCCGGCTAATCCTAAAAACCCGCGGACACCTTTTGCGTTGGTAGGTGTGGGCCAAGAGGACACGGCTTGGACTTTGTCCGATTCAACTGTTACCCCATCTGATGAAATAACATGACCCAAATAATTGACCTGTGTGACACCAAAACAACATTTGCTAGGCTTTGCAAATAGTTGGTTAGCATCCAGAATGCCCAAAACAACCTTTAAATGATCCACGTGCTCTCCAAAAGTTTTGGAATAGATTAAAATATCATCAAAAAAAACCAAGATAAACTTACGAAGGTACGGTCGAAATAAATCATTCATCAGACACTGGAAGGTTGCGGGGGCGTTAGTGAGACCGAAAGGCATCACAACAAACTCGTAGTGTCCCTCGTGCGTTTTAAAAGCCGTCTTATGAATGTCTTCGTCTCGGACTCGAATTTGATGATACCCCGAACGTAGATCAAGCTTTGAGTAAAAACACGAACCATGTAACTCGTCTAAGAGTTCATCAATCATGGGAATGGGATATTTGTCTTTGACTGTGACATCGTTCAAGGATCTGTAATCGATGCAAAAGCGCCATGTGCCATCTGATTTTTTTACCAATAAGACGGGCGACGAGAAAGGACTATGACTTGGTCGAATCAGTCCTTGTTGAAGTAACTCACGCACTTGTTTCTCGATCTCGGCCTTCTGCAAATAGGGTTGTCGATATGGTCGGGTGCTCACTGGTCGGGATCCTGGAAGTAACGGAATTCCATGATCTTGGAACCGTTTAGGTGGTAAGGTAGTGGGGTTTTGAAAAACTGTAGCAAATTGGTTCAGTACGCGTTGTATAACTGGGCAAGGAGTTCTTTCAGGTGGAGTTTCAGTAGGGACGGGGCTGATTTGGAGCAATAAGGCTGTGCCTTGTATTCCCATCAGTTCGTGAGGTTTCAATGCAGCGATTTCACAACCCTTTAGACCCTGTAATGTATGTGATGAACCCGCCAAACGAAACCCTATCGTTAGTTTCTCATAGTCCATCTCAACTGGTCCTAAGGTTTTTAACCATTGAACCCCAAGCACTATTGGACATGCTGCGACGGGAAGGACAAAAAAATCAGTAGAGAAGACGTAACCTTGAATTACTATTGTTAAATCGCGTACGCGCCCGGTGCAAGTGACATGTTCCCGGTTCCCGACCACCACCTTTAAAGGTGTATCCTTTTCAACCATTAGACCAAAACGATCAACTAAGGCCTGGTCCACGAAGTTATGTGTACTGCCACCATCTATTAATACGACCACATCCTTATTTTTTATTTTTCCAGGTAACCGTAAAGTTTGAGGATTAATAGAACCTGATATTGCATGGAATGAGATTTCCGCGTGAGAATCATCCGTGTTTTGTTCGTGATGAACGCCAAAATTTTCTTCATCTTCAACTCCCCCTGAAACATCACTGATCATGAACAATTGCGGCTTACTACACTTATGACCTTGCGTGTACCGATCGTCGCAATAGTAACATAACCCTTTTTCTCGTCGTTCGCGGGCTTCAGTTTGTGACAATCGTCGAATCGGGTTTGGAGCAGGTAGGGGAAGTCGCTGGTTAGGACTCGGGCCAAGTATTCCTTGGGTAGTGGTGGACCGGACTGGTGCGGTAAGGGTCGACACTCGTTGGCTCGTATAACCCCGGCGTTGAAGGTTGAGTTTTTCCTCCACCAACAGAGCCATGCCTATTGCCTCTGTCAAGTTCTTCGGTGTCTTAAGTTTAACTTCCAACCGTATCTCCTCTTTCAGTCCCCCGATAAAACAACCCACCAAGAATGTCTCGGGTAACCCGTCCACTTGATGTGAAATCTTTTCAAATACCTCTTGATACGAAGCCACTGTGTTTGTTTGTTTGAGTCTGGATAATGCTTCCGCCGGATCCTCGTAATCGGTGGGCCCAAACCTTCCCAAAAGTGCCTTTGAGAATTCAGCCCATGTCATGGGGCCACGAAACTTGGTGATCCATCTATGCCACTGGAGTGCAATTCCATCTAGATGAAACGATGCTAATTGAACTTGATCTTCCATCTCAACCCTTTGGAACTCAAAATATTGTTCAGCTTGATAAAGCCAACCCTTAGGATCCTCCCCTCCAAATCGTGGGAAGTTTAACTTCAAGTAAGGTTTCGGATGGATGCCGCCGGACCCAAAATTGGAGGAACTTACGATCCTTTGGTCCTGTTTGGTTGTAAGTTTCTGCAACTCAACCATGATTTTTTCGAACATAGCTTCATGCTTAGCAAATCGTTCGTCTGTCTCCTGTTGGAATTCAGTCTGAGATTTTTTTCGAGTGTCCATGGATCAACACTAGTCTGATACCACTGATGTGGGTCGACAGTGAAGACAATGGCCAAGAAGTTGAGAAAGAAAAAAGATAGAACAGAGAGATGGTTTTTGGAGCAATTTTCTGTATATTCCATAACATAAAACATGTGCCTTTTAAAGCATAACAAACACATAAACCACTACATCCTAAATTGGTGAAAACATGGAAACGTGGGCATCCCCTCAATTCCCTTTATTCTAGCACAATTCTAACCTATGTTGCACGGAGACGGATACGGAAACGGGGACGGGGACGGGTACGGGTACTTAGAAACGCCAATGTCCCAAAATCCATGAAACGGGTACGGCTGGAAACGTTTTTGTATTTTATAAATATTTATTAATAAATTAAATAAACATGAATTTTTAACCGATAAAGCAAGAAAAAATAAATACTGATAATGAGACATAACATATACTTAACATTAAACAAATACCGATAATCAATTTTTCAAGGTTTGTTAGAAGATATGACGACCTACCATATGTTTATACAATATAAATTGACCAAAAAATGTTTCATGGCCCAAAAACTAGCCCAGAAACGTGTTAAAAGCCCAAGAAACGTTTCCAGTCGCGTTTCTGCTAGAGCCTCGGCGTTTCCCATCTTTAGGAAACGTTTCCCTTTTTGGGGAAACGTTTCCGCTGCGTTTCCGGGCGTTTCCAGACGTTTCCCGTTTCCGAAACGTTTCCGGGACGGGCACGGCACCCGAGGGGCGTTTCCGTGCAACATAGATTCTAACTGACAAAAAGGAAAATAAAAGTAACACTTAACACCTATGTTGACTTCTTCTACTGCATGAGACTTGCATGAGATTCACATAGACTAAGTCACATAACATGAACTCCCAAACAAAGTCCACCATTCAGCAGGAGACTTTTCCTTCCTTGCTCTAGCAGCCATTGGCACCCCAAAAAGATGCAATGCACGTGTATATTCCGCAACTCATCTCTAATCAGGTCTTGCACCTCAGTATCTTGAACCAATTGACCTACACACTTCCAAAATGGAGTCGTAACCTCCCTATCAAATTCTATTTCTGGATTGTCATAGAAATATTCAGCGTTCAACAAGTGGCCAGCACATGTAATGGACGATGGAGTTGGGATTCCCATCGCTTATCAATGATTTGGTTAATACGTTCTTATTTATTTGCATTGGAGTTGAAGCCTTCCTTTATAGCATTCTTTGCTCTATTCATTGCTTCATATATGTACCCCATTGAAGGCTTTTGCTCTCCATCAACGTGCCTAAGTACTTTTACTACCCATAGCTGTCAATATATAGCTCACATTATTCGCTCACATTATTCCAGAAATGTGTATCTAATACGGTCTCGGCTATCTTTCTACCCTTTGTTTCTTTCGACCATTTGGAAGATTGCCACTCTTTAGAAATAAACATGCTTCTGAGCTTATCTTTCAACTCCTTAATACGCTTTAGATTGAGATAACATGTTGTGAATCTTGTTTTCCTGGCACGAACCAAATCAACCTTATTCGTAAAGGTCCTCATGATATCAAGAAGTCTAGTATGAGTGTATATATAGCTTGTCAAGTTAATTGCCCTTGCTAGTGTTTTAGCAACTTTCTGTATCTTTCCAATATCTTCTAACATGAGATCAATACAGTGTGCTGCACAAGGTGTCCAATACAGATTTTGCCTCTTGACTAGCCATTAGTCAAACTGTAGGAAACTGTAGTTATTTAATATGCTGAGTTTTCTACCTTAGCCCTGCCTAGCTTATCCACATAAGCTCGTTTTAGCCACGAGCTTACTTTAACTACTTATTTAGCTACTTTAGGTGCTTTCTCTCCCTGGAGGTCACACAGAACACTCGGCTAATCTAACATTTGGAACAGACGATTGTACGCATTTATGAACCTTCTTTTGAGACAAATATGTAGCATAATAAGTTAATAACATTAAGTAAAAGGTAGATTTTGTAATGAAGGTTTGTAAGTAGGGTATAAGAAGTCTTAAGTGTTTCACACCATCCTACTGTAATTAAAAAAGTCCGTGAAGCATCTATATTCGTCAGTCATTTTTCCCTTCACGCCCTTTAAATTTAGAACTGTTTACTCTACCAACCATAAGAGGCTTGTGATGGTTCACCTTGAAAGTAGATTCACCTGCTACAGTAGTATCTCGTTTTACTAGCATCTAAGTACCATTGTTGTGTTACCAGTAGGATGGTGGATGGTGTTTTAATAACTGCTATGTTTTTCCTTGTTACAATCTAACATTATTTTGCTTCAACATTGTGGCGCATCATTCTTTCTCTTATTTTCCAAACTCCAACCTGTCTATCAAGTTGGTTGTTTTGACAATGCCTATCTGATTAGTTAATATATGGTTTGCTTTTCGGCTCTGCAAACTTTGTTCCATCAATGATTCCCTTATGCTTTATGCTATAATTCTTATCTGCTTTTATTTATACTCAATACAAGTAGCTCAGGACAAACACAGTTTTCTTGCAGATTTGTGCTGGACAGTCTAGCCAAGTCAACAGTAGGTCTGAGTATAAGATCTCTCAAAATCAATTCAATCGAGTTGTTTTAGATTTAAATAAATTTATCTATAAGTTCTGTGGAAGTCCTGTAGTAGTGTAGCACTATAGATCCAATCAAAATAATTTTTACACAAATATCTACTACTCCACCTTCTTGTTAGCAATATGAAGTTGGGGTGAGCATATGGACCGAGAACCGAACCGACCCAACTCGAACCGCATTTTGGAACCGCGGTCCGGTTCTCGGTTCTTTAATTTTAAAAGTTTCGGTTCTCGGTTCGGTCCGAACCCGCGGGTATCAGTTTTAGAACTGAAGAACCGAGCGAATGTCAAATATACTAGATTTCATGAGGTACCTTCTTCATTCTTGTATGATGGCAGCCTCTTATTGTCACAAATTGTGAATAGTGCATTAGTAATAATATTATTTCTTTCACACTTTTAGTAGTTAACTCGTTTGCCAAGAATTTATGTTTGTGTGAAGATGTTTGTGATGTTTAATGCACAATGCGTTTGGTCTGTATATACAGGAGATCAAAGGCACCAAAACATGTGTTTATTTTACTATATATGCACTAACAGTAGTTTTCTTAAAAGGTTAGGAATCCATATCGATATTGAAAAGTACTCGTTGTTAGGATTTAAAGGTTACACACACAATAGTAAAACCGAAAGCAAGAATGAAGAACACTAAGAGATTTACGTGGTTCAGTTAATATTGCTATTAACCTACGTCCACGGGTAGCAACTAGGGTATTTTATTATATTCTGGTGTGACACACAAATACAGAATTACAGCAGCCTATATTTATAGGCTAACACAATTAGGGAAAACCTCTTAATTATAGAAACTGTTATCTTCGCCTAAAATAGAATGATGACATGTGCCACCAATCAGAAGCCTACACCTCAACAATCTCCCACTTGGAGGCTTCGAAACGCGCACCTGCACTCCTTTGTAATTCTGTTAGCATCCAATCATAAGCTCCACTAGTTACCACCTGCCTTCTCAACTATTTCCGAAGGCCAGCTGAAGTTACACACAACTTCAGCTTGTCCAGCGTCACAGACTTAGTGAACATATCTGCTGGATTCTTCGCACCTGAGATGTTCTTTAAGTTCATCGTGCCATCACTAATCAGCCCTCTGACAAAATGATACCTCATCCCTATGTGCTTTGTTTTGGCATGATAGACCGGATTCTTGGCAAGTTTCACAGCACTTTCATTATCACAGTACAATGAGTAATCAGCTTGCGTCTTGTCTAGCTCTTCAAGAAAAGTCTTCAACCATACTAGCTCTTTACTGGCTTCAGCAACTGCCATGTATTCTGCTTCTGTTGTAGATAGAGCCACACTTTTCTGAAGTCTCGACATCCAACTAACTGCTGTTCCTCCCACTGTAAAAATGTACCCGGTAGTGCTTTTGAATGTCTGTTTACATCCACCCAAATCAGCATCACTATATCCTCTGAGAACTACATCTTTACCTCTGAAACATAATCCCAACTTTGAAGTACCCTTCAAGTATCTAAGTAACCATTTAACAGCTTCCCAATGTTCTCTCCCCGGATGTGACATAAAGCGACTAACAACCCCGACGGCATGAGCGATATCTGGTCTCGTGCTAACCATAGCATACATGAGACTACCAACGGCAGACGCATAAGGAACTTTAGCCATATATGCTTTATCTTCTTCTGATCTAGGAGACTGATCTTTGGTAAGCTTGAAATGACTTCCTAAAGGTGTGTTTCTAGGTTTAGTCTTCTCATTATTCATCCTGAATCTCTCTAACACTTTCCCGATGTATTTCTCTTGGGATAGTGTCAAAGAGCCATCTTTCTTGTTTCTGACAATACTCATTCCGAGTATCTGTTTGGCTGGACCGAAGTCTTTCATCTCGAATTCTTCAGACATCTGTTTCTTTAACTTGCTAATCTCTTTCATATCTGCACCTGCAATTAACATATCATCTACATAGAGAAGTAGAATGATATAGGAGCCCTTGAATTTCTTTACATAGCAGCAATGGTCCATCTCACATTTTCTGTACCCGGTTCTCTCCATGAAGTTATCAAACTTCATGTACCACTGTCTGGGTTGCAAGCTCCTCTTAAGTTTGCAGACCCAATTTTCCTTGCCCGCAACCTGAAACCCCTCAGGTTGTGCCATGTAGATATCTTCATCAAGATCACCGTGTAGAAATGTTGTCTTAACATCTAGTTGCTCTAGATGTAAGCCCTCTGCAGCTACAATACTTAAGACCAATCTGATGGTAAAAATATCTCATTATAATCGATCCCTTTTTTCTGTTGAAAACCTTTGACCACTAAACGAGCTTTGTATCGTTTAGACCCATCATGCTCTTCCTTGATCCTGAATACCCATTTATTCTGTAAGGCTCTTTTATCTCGCGGAAGCTTAGTTAAGACCCATGTTCTGTTCTTGTTTAAAGAGCCCATTTCTTCTTTCATTGCGTGCTCCCACTGAAGCGAATCTATCTGATTAACTGCCTCAAAGTAGCTTTCTAGTTCACCATTTTCAGTCAAAAGAAGATAATTGACTGATGGGTTATACTTCATAGGTGGTTTAGAGACTCTAGTAGATCTCCTAACCCAATGTGATGCAACTGGCTGAGAAGGTGATCCTTCTTCGTCATCGTCCTCTGAGCTTTCACTGCTGGAAATGTCTTCTTGATCATTTTGAGACTCGCCAGCCTCTAATGATTCATGTTGAAAATCAGCCTCATTACTCCCACTATCCTGAGTATCTGCTGACTCTCTGATTCTAATGACATCACTTTCGAACTCAACGTGTTCTTTCTGACCCTTTGAGTTTACTGTGCTCCAGTCTTTATAAAGCTCTGCCTCGTTGAAAGTTGCATGTTTACTTCTGACTACCTTTCTGCTTTCAAAATCCCAAAGCCTGTAGCCCATACTATCTGCCCCATATCCAATGAAAGTATATTTCTTGGCTTTTGCATCTAGCTTGTCACTATCTTTCATTAGATCATAAGCACTGCACCCGAACACCTTTAAATGTTCATACTTAACTGCTTCCTCTTTCCACTCTTCTTCTGGTATCTTGAAGCCCAATGGTACTGATAGCCCCCGGTTGATAAGATAAGCTGCAGTGTTAACTGCATCAGCCCAGAATGTCTTTGGAAGCCCAGCATTAAGTCTCATACTTCTGGCTCTCTCATTCAGGGTTCTATTCATCCTTTCTGCCACTCCGTTCTGTTGAGGAGTGCCTCGAACTGTCTTTATCATCCGAATGCCATGTTCAGCACAATAGTTAATGAACTCTGTGCTAATGTATTCCCCACCATTATCCGACTTCAAGCATTTTACCTTCAAGTTGGTTTCCAATTCAACAGCAGTTTTCCATTTCTTAAAAGTATTAAAAACTTCAAACTTATTTTTAAGAAAGTAAACCCATACCTTGCGTGTTGAATCATCGATGAAGGTCACGTAGTAGTTTGACCCTCCCAAAGAAGAAACCGGTGTTGGTCCATAGACGTCCGTGTGAACAAGCTCTAGTTTCTGAGCTTTCGGTGTCTGCCCTGTCTTCACAAAAGATACCTTCTTTTTCTTGCCAAGTACACATGGTTCACAGAACTCGGAATCCACCTTTTTCAGATCTGGAAGCTTTCCCTTAGCAACGAGCATTTTCATACCCTTTTCACTCATGTGACCAAGTTGTTGATGCCACAACCTGGATGGTTTTATCCCGCTTGTCACTGCATTTATCCCATTTTCAGGGACTTCAACCATGTATAGAGTACCTCGCTTTTTGCCCCTGGCGATTACAAGATTACCTCTGACAACTCTCCATTGTCCCCTACCAAAATTGACATCAAACCCCTCGTTGTCCAACTGCCCGATAGAAATCAACATTTTCTTTAGGCCAGGAATAACACGAACGTTCTTCAATGTCCATGTGGATCCCAATGAAGTTTTCAAGTCTATGTCGCCCATACCTGTGATGTCAAGAGTGTGATTATTAGCTAAACGAACTTTACCAAAGTTACCTGTTTGTAGATTCTTCATCATCTTCGTGCTGTAAGTGGCATGAAACGATGCACCAGAATCCATAATCCACGACTCTGTTGAATTCTCAACACAACAGATAAGAGCATCTTCTGATTCGTCAGTTGCTGCATTCACCTCTTTCTTATTATCTGATGGTTTAGGACATTGATTTCTAAAATGTCCCATTTCCTTGCAGTTCCAGCACTGGATATCCTTCCTAGGTTTGGACTGACCTCTTTTCCTAGATTTTGATCGGCCTCTGCCATTACCCCTTTCTTTCTTTCTACCTCTCCCCTCGGTGCTAAGCAAAGCACTCGATGATTCTCCAGAACTCCGTCTTCTTATATCCTCTCCTAGGATGAAATCACGAATGCCCTCAAAGGTGAGTTTAGAGGTTCCAGCTGAACCACTAATAGCTGTGACTGTTCCTGACCAACTTTCCGGTAACGAGGATAATAAAAGTAAAGCTTGGACTTCATCATCAAACTTGATATCAACAGATAACAAACGGGAAATAATGGTATTGAAATCATTAATGTGAGAGGTAATAGACGCACCTTCCTTCATCTTTGTGTTTACTAGCTGTCTTATTAGAAATACCTTATTCGAAGCAGAAGGTTTCTCGTACATGTTTGACAAAGCTTTCATCAAACCATATGCAGTAGTCTCCTTCACGATGTTAAACGCCACACTCTTGGCTAGTGAAAATCTGATAACAGCTAGGGCTTTTCTATCAAGAACAACCCATTCTTCATCTTTCAGCTTCTCGGGTTTATTTTCGTTCAAGGCTTGATCTAAGTCTTTCTGACACAACAAGTCCTCGATCTGCATCTTCCACCATCCAAAATCTTGCCCATCGAACTTTTCAATTCTGAACTTTCCTTCCTCTGCCATTATACCAAACTGTCCGAGATGGATCTGCCTAGATCTGGCAGAAACAGTCCCAAAGTGTTGGCGATCTGTTTACAGATCAGACTGATTGACTGGTCTGACTGATCTGGCTGCTCTGACTGATCTGACTGCTCTGACTGATCTGACTGATCTATCAAACAGATCTAACTGACTAACAGATCTGACTGATCTAACACAGATCTGACTGATCTAACTTCTGACTGATCTAACAGATCTGACTGATCTAACACAGATCTGACTGCTGTCGGCGATGAAGAACCCCAAACGGCTGTTTGGGCGATCTACAAAACTGGTGGTTGTTTTGGCGATGGCTGGCTGTTTTTGGCGATGGTGACTGGTGTAACGGATCAAGAGCCTAAGCTCTGATACCACTTGTTAGGATTTAAAGGTTACACACACAATAGTAAAACCGAAAGCAAGAATGAAGAACACTAAGAGATTTACGTGATTCAGTTAATATTGCTATTAACCTACGTCCACGGGTAGCAACTAGGGTATTTTATTATATTCTGGTGTGACACACAAATACAGAATTACAGCAGCCTATATTTATAGGCTAACACAATTAGGGAAAACCTCTTAATTATAGAAATTGTTATCTTCGCCTAAAATAGAATGATGACATGTGCCACCAATCAGAAGCCTACACCTCAACACTCGTCACCTCCAAGTCAAAATATGGTCGTAGGATATGTGTTTTTCTAAGTATGGTCAGGAATATTAAGAACCCACTTTTGTTTTTAAGATTGTAAAAGGACGCAGCTTAAGAACTTTACTTTTGGAATTGGTTCTTTGACGGATCTGAGTTGGTAAAAAAAATATATGATGGATGTGTATAAAATTTTGGTTCCAATCAGGTAGAACCGAACCGGAACCGAAACACGCATTCGGTTCGGTTATCGGTTCTTATAATTTTGCATTTTTCGGTTCTCGGTTCTGGAACTGCGCTCACCCCTATGAAGCGTAAACATATGATAATGCCAAGTACTTCCCTCAAAACGTCCAATAACATACAAATATGCAGCATATATTTAATCCATGTGTTCGTTTACATCTGGCGATTCATGATAGCAATAGACTAGTTTATATTAGGCATGCTTTGCAAGAGAGATGGATGGATATATGATATCCACTCTGCTTCTATTGTTCTCAGCATATCTGGATTATTATGACGTACCATACAAAGTTGTTGAGGTGAATCCACTTAGTAAGAAGGAAATCAAATGGTCTGATTACAAGAAGGTGCCTATACTCATGGTCGATGGTGAACCACTGCAAGATTCATCAGGTTTTTCTTGAAGTTAATCACATTTTTTTTAGGTTTGCTTATGAGATTGATGTCCTCATATGGGGGTGTTATGTTTTTTTTTTTCACAGCTATTATTGATCAGCTGACAAACAAGATCAATCCTGCGAAATCTACTTCACTGGTCAATGATGATGACAATGAAGAAAAGAAGTGGCGGCGGTATGTTTTTTATATCTGATATACTCATGATTTTTAGTATGCTTATTTTGTTATACTGGTAGAGGGTATTTTCGGAACATGTTTTATTGGCTGGTATTCTGGTAATAGTGCTAATAAAGTGCGGCACTATGCAGGTGGGTTGATGATCATTTGGTGCATATGCTATCACCAAATATTTACCGCAGTACTTCTGAAGCTCTGGAATCCTTTGACTATATCACTAGCAATGGTAAGATTCTCCTTCTGGTCATGCTCAACTTACTGATTTTTCTCCACAAGTTTGAATTGCAATCCTTAACTTTCTGTTCACCTCTTGCAATTTAGGTAACTTCAGCTTTACTGAAAAATATACGGTCAAGTATGCGGGGGCTGCTGCTATGTATTTTGTGTCCAAGAAATTGAAGAAAAGATATAACATTACTGATGAAAGGGCATCCTTGTATGAAGCTGCAGAAACTTGGGTTGATGCACTTAATGGCAGGGACTTTTTAGGTCAGTTGTTGGTGTCCTCTTGATTTCTTAAAATACGGTACAAATCTTGTTATAATTTTTTTCCCCAAGATCATAGTATCACTACTAACTTTGTACTTATTATGACTGCATCAGGGGGGTCCAAGCCTAATCTGGCCGACCTTGCTGTCTTTGGAGTGTTACGACCTATCCGCTATCTGAGGTCAGGAAAAGATATGGTTGAGCACACCAGAATTGGCGAGTGGTACACAAGAATGGAGCATTCTGTTGGTGAATCATCAAGGATAAAGGAGTAAATACACTACTTTTGTTGCATTCATACGAGGGAAACGGTATGCAAGAAGCAACGTATATATACGATTTACCTTCAATTTATTATTTGTGTGAAAAACTCAGCCAAATTTTGATGCTATGAAGTCATAGCATGATATGTACTTTTATTGATGTTCTTCTACTTCAAAAGATGAGAACCAGTGCCACATGTAGCCAGGCTAGGTTAAAAAAATAAATAGAAAACATTCATCAGGTATGATCATACTAGCAGTGATATGCTATGAAACCCATTGATACTATTCATTTAAATGTGCGTGAACAAGAGATTAGTACCATTTTATATTTTGTACCTTGATTTGAGTTATCGACCTTTTGAACGATCAGTTTTGTAATATAACTTGAGTGTTGGGGCAGAAGCATTCGGGTGTTGCACGAAGTATGTGTTTGTGTTGGGATCAAATTTATTAACGACCGGAAGTTTTTCTTCCTTTGCCATGTTTGTGAATTGTGATGGTTTTGATTGCTAATAAATGCGATTTTTGAGCAAAGATAGCAGCAACCCGGTATTAACAAAAAAACCATTATTATCCTATTACTCGTTAAAAAAAATGTTTATGTATTTTAGTACAAGTTTAGTGACATATTAATTATTCTGATAATAAATACGATTGAAATTGTTGTGAATAAAGGTAAAGAATAAATGTATTCTTTAATTGATATTGAAAGAGGGTAAATACAATGAGTATTTATAAGACAAAGACTAGGGTAAACCCTAATCACTATATGGGCCATGGGCCTTATTCTAGACATTCATAATTATTCATAATACCTCCTCTTGGATGTCTCTATAGATAATACGCTTTGAGAATGTTGCCTCGTTAAAAACCTTGTCAGGAAAACCCAGTGGGACAAAACCATGACTAAGGAAAAGAGTGCAATGCGTATTATCTCCCTCTGATTACTACATCACTTAAGATCTTTAATTCGCCGCATTCCAATATTGTGAATAAGCTTCTTGAATGTTGAAGTAAGAAGTGCCTTGGTAAATAGATCCACCAAATTGTATCTTGACCGAACTTGTTGAACTAGAATATGACCGCTCTTTTGTGAGTCACGAGTGAAACGAACTTCGGTATCGCCTTTCATGTAACCTCCTTTGAGTTGAGCAATGCATGTTGCGTTATCTTCATACAAAACTGTTGGTGCCTATTTTTCTGAAGAAATAGTACATGACCGAACACCATGAAATCGCTATTCCTCCACTTGTAAAAACGTATCCAGTTTGCGACCGATCATTTTAAGGGTCAGACATATATCCTGCATCTGCAAAATCAACTAAACTTGTATTTGATGGGTTAGAGTATAAACCCATATCTCTTGTTAAAAACCTTACTAGATAAAACCCAGTGGGACAAAAATCTAGTGAAGGAAAATAGTAAATTAAATCCTTTATACGCTTAGGGATGTTGCCTCATTAAAAACCTTGCCGAAAAACCCTACGGGGACAAAACTATGGTCAAGGAAAAAGAGTACAACACATATATTCTCCCCCTGATGATCACATTACTTAGGCTCATCGAGTCACTAAAATACACATTAAGGTGTATTAATAATATCATATGTATGAACACTATTTACACATATTCTTTGCATAATAATACGCCATACATCTCATTCAAGTTTATCATCAAACTTTGCAAATTATTCATTTCCAACAAGTATGACCCTTAGCAAAAATTGAATTGTTCATTTTCAAATGACATATCTCAATCGATATTGTGATCATCAACTCTATAAATCAAGAGTCTTTCTAACAATATGTGACTTTGTAAATATGAGTGTTGTTTATCCACATAAAGATACAACTTTATCTTTAGTTTTCATGATGCATATATATTTAATCATTAAGATGTTTAATTATGGAACTAAGACAAACTTTGTCTTTTGTTTCAAATTCAATTTCTATGCACTTAGTCGCCTTTATAACCATAACTCTTTATTTGGCACCATAATACACACTAAGGCGATTATAACATATATGCTCAAATCATGACTAGTTCAATACAGTCAGTATTGTTCTCGAGAACGTTTCTTATATGCCTTAAGCATTAATTATCTCTAGCATGCTCCATGCATATTATATGCAATAATGACATCTCAATATCACTTGAGCTCTATTCATATATATCTTTTAGACGCATATCACTTATTATCACATTGCCAGACTTATACAATATTTATTAGATCCACCACATGTGAACATATGTATCTACATGATCATTTTCAAGTCTTTGAGAAATATACGTGTGCCATCATTTCCAACTTATGCATATTTTAATTTCGCTCTCTCATCAAGACTATTGCGTATCCAATAAGTTTTAAAAATAGATTGTAAGCTTCAACCATGTGTCTCATCACAATAGACTTCAAGTATTCATTAGTTTCTTGCGTCATTAATATTCTGGACATTCATTTATCCATGATCCTCACATTCACTTTAGAGCTATATTAGCATTATCATGCAAATTATCATATATATCCATCGACGTCGATTCGTTTATTTTCGATTCCACACTTTACTAGACATTGCATTTATCATTTATTGAGATCTCATAGTATTTTATGTACCCGGGGTTTTCTCAATTACCTTCATGTCTAGTGTCTCTTTAAGAGACTATCATGGGGTCTTTTATTACCTCGATTCGATCATCTTAATTTTCTTGCTCCATATTATCTCTTCAATCGAGGATTTTTATTTGGAATCGAATAGTCTATCACGTTGCAGACGTGCCATAGACTTACTACCAATCATTGGTTTTATTGTTGGGACACTCATTTTAATTGCAGCACTAGCAGCGTTTGTTATCTAATCACTTTATTTAGGTCACTAACCTTGTCTGGCAGTTACTAGATCTGGAATGTAAATTGTCCCATGAACTTTATGTTCATATTCATTACTTGTGAGGATCAAATTTTCATTATCATAATTCATTCCAAATTTCTCGCTGCTCATTCTCCCCCTGAATGAATTACATTCTCAACACCCCATTTTTGTGCGTTGTGGTAGACTTACTATGATATATATCGCACATTTCAATATCTCTTATGGGAACTATATGGTTTGTGACCGAAACCATTATAACGGGAGGATTCATTATTGTTGGCAAGATGCGAGTTCATATGTTCATATGTAATAAATTTCCCCATAAACCGAAACTCTTGTTCTCATAATTATAGTCTTTGCAATCAACTGAAGACGTTTTATAAACGTTTCAACAAAAGAAATTCGCGTATGAACATGGGCTATATAAAGTTCAACACGTATTTCAATAATCACCCAAACATATAAGCATTCACCACTATTCTCAATAATCATATTTGGAAAATCAAGCTCACATCGAGCCACTAATCACGCCAACTTGAAGTTGCGTATTTGATGATCATTTTGACGATGCATCGATTTATAACTCAAAATGATCCACATGAGACATGTATAGGCCCATACATGCTCTTTTTATCTTTTCCAATATTTCAAGGAATGAGTCCTTATTTATATTCAGTGGTGATAAGTAATGAACTTTAATTGAGAACAATAAAGATAATTAAAATTATCTTTAAAGAAACTCATGGTTCTTCTATATTATTCGCATCATCATTGATCCGGGATGGTCCAACCGGTCATGCCAATAAATACAATAATCTTGGCTCATAGCTTATATTTTATGGCCACATATGCTTCGATTGGACATTATTTATGTAATAAATCAAATAACATGAAGAGCTTGTATTTTTTTAATAAGCTCTTTTATGTCTTGCACATAAATTAATATAACGATAGAACACAGTCTATAGAAGTAAAGCATATCTTCATTATTGATCAAGTTTTTCTCATGCAAACAAATAAAATCATTTGATGCGTAAATCACATATATGACAAAATGATTACTAAATCCCGATAGTTACACAAATAGTTTTTATATTGAAAATGACATAGTTAAATCATATATACAGCATATGCCAAAATCTTTCTAAGTTTAATCATATATACTTATGGCTAAGATAGCATTTATCTTTAGGATATATTTTCTTTTAACAAAACATATCTGCGATGGTAAAATTATTTCAATATGTCCATGTGACAATTTTAATTGACACAAATTCGTGATTTACTTTAAATAGTCAAGAACATTTGTGATACTAATAAATTTAAACAGCGGCCATATGGCTTAGAAAAATCATGTAGAAAAATATACATCACATACTGTATATATTAATTTAATAATACTTATTAATAATTGTGAGTTATTATCGAGCTAGAGTGAACAAAAAAAAATACATCAATATCATGCTTATTTACAATATATACTATAAAGTGATGGCACACATATGTGAAACATCATATTAATCTTTTTCGAATTCTAATGGTCCTTATTTACTTTGTCATAAGGAGTATGAAGCTTGGCATTTTATTCGATCATAAACACTATAGATGCAAACTGTTTCAAATCACAGTTTACATAGATAAGTAGTCTTATTTTCACAAGATATATCCACCGATACATTGCATAGTTGATGTAAACTCCTTTTTCAGTTCAATGTATTACCATTTTAGCATAAGCTATATGGACCTTTTAGAATCACTATAAATTTTGACATCATATATTTACCTTGTATTAAATAAGGTGGATATTCTATTGTCATATGATACACAATTTACTATATTTAACTCCAAACACTAAAATTTAGTTACAAAATATTCAATTCGGATATGGCAATTAGTATCACAGCAATATATGGACCAAAAATTTAGCAACTTACACACGGTCAGATATCAAGAACTTAGGTTAAGATGTTTATGATAATTAGTTGATGATCTATGGTGGTTTTTACGTACATATCATTATCGAAAAGTTAAAATAACATCTTGAGATGATAGGGTATCAAACTTAATAGAAAATACAAAACAATTATATCAAATTGTATACAGAGCCGTGATTTTTTTCCTTTGTAGCTAATTTGAAGCCTAATGAGATCTAGCCATGATAGTGACCGTGTAGACCAAGTTTTAATACTTACGAGTAAAAAATCAATATGCACATGCATTGAGTTATAAACTTAATTTTAATATAACATAAAATAAAACCCAAAACAAAACGTAGATAAGGTGTTATCAAAACTTGATCAAATTGTTCAAGTATTTTAAGATCAGTTATGGTTAATTCTGTAAACGTCTTTAAATAAAAAAAATCCATTATTTAATGTGAATATTAGATGAGTGAGTATCATACAACATGCATGGCAATACGATTAGTAAAAACAGTTAATGTGACTTACACCATTAACAAGACAAACCACACATTGTATTAGTATAATTATTAAGTAAATGGAAAGAAGAACTTATCTCTTGAACGATCGGTTGATCTTCCCGTAAGGCACTCCGATCACACATGGAATCGTTTGACTTTTTTTCTTAAATTTAAAGTAAAAAAATTCGGCTGCAGAGCGTGCTGATAACGTGTTGTGAATAAAGGTAAAGAATAAATGTATTCTTCAATTGATATTGAAAGAGGGTAAATACAATGAGTATTTATAAGACAAAGACTAGGGTAAACCCTAATCACTATATGGGCCATGGGCCTTATTCTAGACATCCATAATTATTCATAATAGAAATGAATTATATATGTCAAAGTGAGAAGATTTTTAAATAATTTATAAAGTATAAAAATGTGTAGAACGTACAATTTTTTTTATACTACACGTTATATAATATTGTAACGAATTTCACACATCTTATGATTAACAAGTATGTTTTAGTGTCCATCGTCACGATCTCATTATAAAACTATCATTTAGATATCGCCATTACATTCTGATGCACATGTTTTTGATATTTTGTTATGAAATAGTGTGTGAAAGTTATTTCTTAAAGTTTTCACTATGAGTGAAATTATAACCACGAGAAACATATGATCGGAAAATATTACTCGTTAAAATTTTTGACTACAAAGTACCAGCCACAATGACTCGCGAGTACCATGTTAGTATCGACATTTTATTTATGCCATTCATTAATCGTTTATTATGCCATTCATTAATCGTGTCAAGAAAACTCAACCTTAACCCGAACCTACATAACACATGTGACTCGTGATCCACTTGAATATATAAGTAAATAAGTTAAGCGGTTAATATGGTTGGTGATTTATCGATTAAACTAAATGTAAAAATGATATAAAAATTTAAAGAAGACACAAATAATACATAAATAGCTAAATGATAATTTCAGTGATATATGAGTTATAATCGAACTTGCTTGTATAAAGTACATAACAGAAAACATTTACTTCAAGTTATAAATTTTATTTTAAGATGTTATATATACTTAAATGGTTCACGGGTCGACTTGCTTAATACTTAGCCAACTTAAACATGACTCGTTTATTAAACAGATTAGACGTGTTGACATGTTTTTTTGTCCAGACGTGTTTATTATTGAACTTGCTTAGCTTTAAGAAATTACAAAGTTATCTTTACATAAAAGCAGTTTTCTCACCTTACTATGTGTACGAACCTGAATATTGTAATTTTCATCCAACGACAAAGATTGCTTGTTTAAGCTTATTTTTGAGTTAGTGAGGTTATTTATTTTCACTGTTTCAGCTTAGAAATTTTGTCCGTCGACTTATTTATAATATATATAACGGAGTGGTTTCATCTTTTAAAAATGTAGTGTCGAAAAGAATCTTTTAGAAAAAAATAGATAATCAATAAGATAAGAAATAATAATTCGTTTTGAACAATTATATATTTTTAGAAATGTTTGTTGAAGCAAATTTTCGGAAAAGCTTCTTTACCCCTGATCCTTCGGGTATTCCACGTCTATCCCTTCGTTAAAGCTCTCACTTGTTCCTTCGGAGTATCCTAGTCTAGCCCTTCGTCTCTTAGATTGAAATAAGAAAGAACACCGTTAGCTCGCCTCGGGGCTTGAATCCGAGACCAACTCCGGTGTGAGAGTAAGTATATGTGTTAGTACAATGATCGGTTGGGGTAGAGAGCGGATTTGAGCTCCTAGCGGAAGGGGCTCAAATGTCTTGGATTAGGTTGGATCTTGTACTAATAAGAGATGTATTTGATGATTTCCTGCACAAGTAAAGTATACCGTTAGTCCTTACAGTGGGGACAGACCCCACGATTAGACTCTGATGTGAGAGTAAGTGTAGAAACTAGAAAGATGGGGGGTTGAATAGTTTCTCATCGGTTTATCTGCTAATTAAAATTCATTTCAATTAGGTGAGTGCACAAAACTGTCTTTTACTTGAAAGCTAGTTGCATAATGATTAGGTTCAATTCTAATGCATTAACAATGTGTAGTAAGTATAATGATAATGAATGTAAGTAATGAATAAGGAAAGAAACAACCTAGTAGGAAGACACCAAGATTTATAGTGGTTCGGCAACGAGGCTCTATCCTCGTTCCTACTCCACTCCTCGAGTACACCTTACTCGAGATTTCCACTATATCCACAAGCTCCCTTCTTGGCGGAGAAAACCTTACAACGTCGCCTACATTATTTTCTAACACTAAGTTAAATGTCGAGACCTAATCTTAGCTAGGACCAATCTACACAACGTCGCCCACTTCACCATTTTACGACACAAGGCTAGATGTCGAGTTCTAATCCAAAGCTAGAACCAATCTTCACAACGTTGCCTACTTCACCATTTTCCGACACAAGGCTAGATATCGAGTTCTAATCCAAGCTATAACCAATCTTCACGACTCTTCACTTTGAAGCTAAATGAGAACTTCACACAACACACCTATATATCACTTTATAGTTTAGTGAGAACTCACAAGATACAACCACATCACTTTATAATTTAATGAGAACTAACACAACTAATTACAACTCAACTAAACATATCCAAGTACACACATGTAGCTTGGATCTACACAACACAAATCCAAGCACACACATATGCAATGGATTTACACAACTCTAATCCAAGTATTCACATATAGCTTGGATGAACACAACTAGTCCAAGTATCCACAAATACATTGGATCTACACAAGACACAAATAAACAAATGATGAACATGACTAGATCTTTAGGAGAAGGTGATCTTCATCAATGCTTCATCTTTAATCACATCACAAGTGTGTGAGTGATCTTCTCTTTGGACAAGGTAAAGAAGGAGATCAAGAGGATAATCATGAGTTAACATACTTAACACATTAAGTGATCATTTACAAATGACTATGATTAGATAGGGGAAAGAAGGCTGAAAGTGATGTCCGAAAAGGGTTGATGAGAATGCAGATTTGATCCACTATTTATAGAAGACAAATGCCAACGGCTATCTGGGGACGATTCTTTATCTACCCAGGCGGTTCCTTATCGATGGGGAACTGCGTAGGCACTTAAGGAACCGCGGGTACTAGACTTCGCTCTTTTTTGTCTTTTAGTGAATTTGAAATATTTGAGGCTGTTTAAACCTTCAAAGGATATTCTTATGGCATTTGGAATATGCCATATTCAAATTTACATTTTCATTTTAATAAAACATTTTCTTAAAAATAAAGTTTATTAAAAATCTTTTGTTACATTTGACAAAAGTGAGTTTTACGGCTAATCACTTTTATGATCACTAAGCATGATTAAGATATGTTAGTGTAATGATTATTACCTTGATGATAATGTTTGTTAGATAATTCGTTTTATGATTGTGTTTGACAATAAATGTCTTTGTAATTTGTCGTGATCAAAACTAAGAAAGATTAATTAATACTAACAATGTTTTTAGGCATTGCTTTGCATTAACAATCTCCCCCTTTTTGATTACGACAAACTATAAACTCATTTACCTAAAATACAAGTTTATTCGAATTATTAACGAGTTTATCACTATCATTTCTCCCCCATTGTCGAAGCAAAAAGGTTAGCACAAGTCTTTGAAGAAGAAAAGAATCGTACTTTTGCTAGTAGCTCCCCCTTGGTGCTTACTCCCCCTTGCTTGGGGCACCAAGAAAATGAGCTAAGCTGACATGCTACACAAAGATTAGAAGAAAGAAAAGAAACACCAATGTATGTATGTGCACTACCTACTAACTAACTTGAGAGGGAGAAGGAAAAGAAATCTCAAATTAGAAGCAAACATTTGCTAAGTATGTCCAAAGAGTGTGTATTGACAATATGATAGTTCAATTGGTGGAATAAAGGGAGAAAAGAAACATCCAAACCAATTAAAGATGATTTAAAGTGTCAAGGGGTTAAAATTTAGAATTTATGGAATCACCCATAGTTAATTTTAAGTTTTAACCATGATCAACTCTTTAACAAATGTATGAAATAGAATCAGAGGGAAAGATAACACATATAACATTCATATTACATAAATATGAAATAACATACAAGAGAAATATTCATACACACAATATGAATATTTAAAGAAAAAATATGGAAAATAAACCACAAAGCACAAACTACTCTAATAGTGATAATCTTCCAAGATTGCTTAAGTTTTATTGACTCAAACAACTAAAGTACAAAATGTGCCTTAGTTGGAAAAGAAAGACGACGAAGCATCATTCGAAGTTTTGTTCACAGGAACGAAAACTTTGAGAGGAGGTCGAGTGAGGAGGAATTCAAGGAAATTTAGCTTGTCATAGATATGAGCAAGTTCAATTTGTTGAAAACGACAACAAGCACACGAGAAACCATGATGCAAAACAAAGTCGTTAGATGGGGGAGGTCCATCAAAATTAGAGGTTGGCGGAGAGGGAGATAATGGATAAGAGATTTTTTCACAATGCCTAGTGAGATTAGGGAAAGAAGATAGGTCATTGAGTTGAGGAGAGTTGAAAGGTTTTGGTGGTGGTGGAAGAATTTCCTTTTTCTGGTAATTGGATTTATAGAGTAAGTCTCATTCCAATATTGAATCGGAGAGAAAGAGGAATTCTTGGAGGATTTTGGAGAAGAAGAATCATGAGGATTCTTGTTCTTTTTGATCCAAACGGGTTTAACCGAGATTTTTGGTTTCTTTGAAAGCTTAGAAGAAGAAGCTTTAGGTTGAGAAGTTTGTGACAAAGAAATGTCAAGGTTAGGAAAGGAAGAATTAGGCATTATGAGGGATGAAGAAAAGAACTCCTAAAAGAGAAGAATTTAAAGAAAATAGACAAGGCAAAGATTTGAAATGAAAAAGAAAGGTTTTAGGAAATGTTTAGCCAAATTGGGTAAACAAAGAATCTTAACCAAGACAGTGGTCAAAGAAGAAAGACCAAAAATAAGCCAAGAACGGCTTTACTATGCGCGGTTCCTTAATATAGCCCGCGGTTCCATATCGATATGGAGCCGCCTGGGGGCTAAGGAGCCGCGTCCAGTGGACAACAAACCTTGATTTTCAAAAGTTTTGGAGAAAAATAAGACTTTTTCAAAATTCTGCAAATCTTGGATTTTTACCTCTTTTAGCACTAGAGTACGTTAGGGTTGCATAAAAGCAACACATTCACAAAGAATGTCTTGACAAAGGGTGACCAAATATTTAGATAGCATTTTGGTCCAAGTTTAAGTCAAGTTATTAGTGGTTGTGATAAATTTAGGTTCAATTTTAAATAAGTTGAAGTTGTTTAATGTGATCACATAGATTAAAACACATAAAAACTAAATCCATAAATCATCCACATGAGAAAATCATGAGGGAAAAGAGAGGAAATACAATAAATAAAAAGACAATTAACTACTACAAAGATAGCTAAAAACTAGGTCTTGAATACATAGTCCTCTTTTGGCTTGACCTTCTTTTGAAAAGCATGTTAATTTTAAAAACCATCATTCATCTCCTAGGAGGTGGAGGATTAGAAAATAGGTTCAACAAGACGCTTTGCAACTTGATGTGAGCCCCAATCATCTCCAACCTAAGGATATCAATGAGGTGAAAGTTGTTCAAGCAACAAGGACAATTGTTCCATTGTGCATAAAAATCAAACAAGTGTGGATCACCCAAGAAACGGGAAACGGGAACACCCAAGAGAAGAGTGTTGGAGGTAGGAGGATGAGGATAAGGCATGGTATCCAAGGGTGATATGGGTGAGATGTGTGAATTTGGTGGAGTGAAAGTAAGAGGCTAATAAACAAAGGGAATCCTTTGATGAGGTTGTAGTTGAGCATTCACATTTAAGGGAGGACTAGAAATGAGTGGAGAGAAAAACTCATTCATTCTTGATTGGAATGAAGAGGAGGTCTAACCATGTGAATGGTTAGTACCATGGGTTGAGTTTGTTTTCCATGAAGCAAGTGGTGGTGAAAGTGATGAGGAATAGGTGAGGCTTCACTTTTTGGTTTGAGAGAAGATGGATAACCAAGTCTAGAGGACTTGAGTTTCATCTTAAGGCTTCTTTTGGATGAGGAGGTTTTGGAGGAATTGGATGTTCTAGTGGATACCATGGTTGTATGTTGAGGTTTAGAGAAGAGTTCAAGGGATGAAGAACACAATCAACAAGAAAGGGTTTAAGAAGAGAAGGGGATGATCCAAACTAGTAATAGGTTAAAATCATTTTATGTGAACAATGAAATTAGGTAGCCTAGTTTAGGAAAGTGTAGGTTTTTGCAAAAGTTTTATCAAAGTTTTACACAGATTAAAGAAAACAGTGTAAAGCAAAGATTCTGTTGAAACAGTACTAGGCGGTTCCTTACGTAGGTCCGGGGTTCCTTATCACTAAGGAACCGTGGGTTTGATATGGAACCGCGACCAGAGGTGTTCAAAAATAGCACTTCCTCAAACTTTTGCTAGCCCAAATTTTATACCAAGGTTTATCAAGCCAAAGTGAACTAATAATAAAAAACTAGGAGGCTATCTAACACACAAGATGCACAGAGCCATGCAAATTGAAATATCGATACCATGGATAATTAGGATTAAAATACTAGATAATCCAAACACAAATTGTTAGTTAAAGAATACACAACATCCTAAGAATAAAGATAAAGGAGATAAAGTTCAACAATCCAGACATGTTTACACACATGTTAGTCACACAAGAGTGGTATATATCATTCATCTATGAGCATTTCCTACTTGCCTTGATGCACTTCTACCAAATACCAGGCCTGTAAAGAAAGAGAGAAGGAGTCCCGAATCTTTCATAACAAAGGCTGAAGAACAAGAGCAAAAGTAACAGACCAAGAGGGTCACCATGTTGTACCCCCTGACATGACCTTAATACATGCTCCCCATAATATAACCTTGCCGGGCTAGAATAACAGAACTCCACCCAAGCCGAGATTGAGGGACAATGAAGACGAACCTCCCGCAACATAACCTCTCGATCTACCAAATTGAAAGCATTTTTAAATTCCACTAGTAACATCGTCACACCAACATCATCACCAGACCTCTCAAGAAAGCACAGCATGAAGAATAGCCTCACTCCCTCCCGACACCCCCACCCCAAACTGTAAATCACCAAAGTACCCGTCCAAAGAATGACCAACCTCATAAGCACATACCTTGGAAACAAGCCGTCTCCAGACAGTACCTACAGCAATAGGACGGATCCCACCACCAGGCTTAACCAACGGGGTGAGAGGAGCACTAGCGATATACTCACCCAACCCCTTGGGACATCGCCCATCAAGAAAAAGGTTCACTACATGGGTGATAAGAGAAACTAAATCATCATAAATAGCAACCGCAGAACCACTTAAACAATCTAAAAGGTGTTGGGCCCGTAACCCATCCCGCCCACAAGACGTGCCTCGAGGAAAACTCTTGATCATGTCAAGAACCACAGAACGAGAAACAACAAGGAGATGAAGATCAAGGGATATATCTGGCAAAGAAGGAGCATGAACAAAAGGGTGCTTATTTTTTAGGTCTTCAAGAGTAATATCATTATAAGGAGCCACACCCGATGAGGAAAGAACTCTAACAGCAGCAGAATAATGCCCATCAGAAATCTTCGTCTACACTGCTTAATATTCTGCTCAACCAACCCACTATCCTCACTAAGAACATCAGACAAAGCGGGGGAAGGTTCAGCCAAACACTCTCTAAGAAGCTGTAAACTACCATCCAACGTCTCCCAAGAACGAATAGCATTAATAATATACTCTTGTCTTTGCCTCTTGATGACGGACTACACTCCAGATTACTTCTCGGACGAAACATTTATGTCTTTACCTTTTTTAGATGTATTTATTGTTGCATACTTGTTGTTGTGTGTTGTGTGCATCTCATATCTAACCAACTAAGTTGCGGAAAAGCTAAGGCTTAGTACGTGTGTGCTTCATGTTTAGATTATGTTCAAGTGTACATCACTTATTCTAAACATCTTAGTTGTGGAAAAGCTTATGCCTAGTACGTGTTAGCTTAGTGTTTAGACTATTGCTTGATGTACTCTTGATTTGATGTGCTTGTGTGTTTATCTCACAGCCCCCTTCCGCCGCGTTGCGT